>JAJEJO010004516.1:96048-107758 GCA_020662805.1 Glaucomys volans | reverse complement strand
GATTACAGGCGTGCGCCACCGCGCCCAGCTCTCTAGCTTTTTATTTTAACCAGGTATTGAACCCAGGGGAACTTAACCTCTGAGCCACATCCTCATTGCCTGTTTTATTTTTTATTTTGAGACAGGGTCTCACTAATTTGCTTAAGCCTTGCTAAATTGCTGAGGTTGGCTTTGAACTTGCAATCCTCCTGCCTCAGCCTCCCCAGTTGCTGAGATTACAGGTGGTACATCACGGCACCTGGTTCTATTTCTACCATCTTATTTGTAAATTCGTAATTGCTAAAAAGAGGACTCCAAAATTGCACAAGCTCAGCTCCCACAACCTGATTCTGCCCCTGAGTGGAGAAGCCTGCTTCCCAAGTAGGTTGAGTGTTCTGGTCTAGGCTCCTTGGTGTGGTCTGTGTGGCTGAAGCAAGAGGCTTGGTTGCCTCTTCAGGGTTCCTAATAATTTGATTTTCCAGAGCCAGTGCAAGTCCTATTTCCTCCTTCTGGGCTTCCAGCACCAGGCCTCAGAGAAAAGCTGTGCAGAGATGGACTTGTGAAGTTGGAGCGCCCTCTGCTGGTAAAACTTCAGTATAGCCAGGGGCAGCCGCATCCTGGTCAGGCTGTAGGTGGCTGGCAAAAAGCTGGTGGTCTGGGCCTTATCTCTCAATGCCCCTCTTTTGAAGCATGGATGCAGTGAAGTGCACACACATACACACAAACTTCTAGAACTCAAATGTGCTCATATGTACACATGTTCCCTTTCCACCCAACCTGGGGCAGAACCACTGGGTGTCCTGCAATTCCATTCTGATGCTATCGCACGGTTGGCATCAGACTCTGCTGGTTGAAGGGCTCAGTCCTCCACGAGATGCTCCAACGTCAGATGCCAGATGCATCTGGGGTCCCCAGAGTGTCTGCACTTCTGACTGGCCAGCTGCAAACGTGGGGGTTCCTGTATCTCTTCAGTTTTGATAATTTACTAAAGGGGCTCACAGAAGTCACTGGGTATGACTTATTTAAAGCTGGTTCTTATTCCTCTTCCTCTTCTTCTTTTTGGTACTGGGAAGTACCAGAGGGTTAAAGGCTGAGTACATCCATTTTGAGACAGGGTCTTGCTAAGTTGCTGGGGCTGACCTTGAACTTGCGATCCCCTCAAGTCTCCCAGTCAGTCGCTGGAATGACAGGCTTGTGCCACCATGCCTAGTTTACAGTTAGTTTTATTTTAAAGAATACAGCTCAGGAACGGTCAAATGACACACTGCCCAAGATCTGGGAGGGTGAATGAAGCCTGGGAACGCCCTTCTGTGGGATGGGGTGCTCCAGGAGCCCTGGTGGCTGGGGTTTTATCAGTTTCATTAGGTAGGTGGGAGGGAACTGGACCTCCAGGAGGCCTGACAGCTGGACCCCTGCTGGGCCTTTCTGGTGACCAGCTTTCATCCGGAAGCTATCCAGGGCCTGTGTGAGTCGCCTCATTAGCATAAAAAGACACTACTAGTCAAGAAATTCTAAGGCGTGTGTGTGTGTGTGGGGGGGGGGGGGGGTGTGTGACTGAACCCAGGGACATTTAACCACTGAGCCTCATCCCCAGTCTTTTTAATATTTTTTTGGGGGAGTGCTGGGGTTGAATTCAGGGATACTCAACCACTGAGCCACATCCCCAGCCCTATTTTGTACTTTATTTAGAGACAGGGTCTCACCAAGTTGCTCAGTGCCTCACCAAGTTGCAGAGGCTGGCTTTGAACTCTCAATCCTCCTGCCGCGCCACCCAGCCATTGGGATTACAGGTGTGCACCATGGCGCCCAGCACTTTAAATTTTTTTTTTTTATTTTGAGACCAGCTCTCCCTAAGATGCTTAGGGCTTTGCTAAGTAGCTGAGGCTGACTTTGAACTTGTGATCCTCCTGCCTCAGCCTCCTGAGTTGTTGCAATCGCAGGTGTGCACCCCTGCGCCCGGCTCCAAAGATTTTTGAAGCTCTGTGCCAAGAACTGGGGAAAAGCCCTGCTATATTCTTTTATTGTACCTTGACACATCCACGCAAGCCTAAGTTGTGGTCCAGGTGTCTTGGAACCCACAGCAACCGTCAGTCATTCCTTCGACCACCATGGTAAAAACATCGACTAAGGCCTAAGGCCAGTCAAGGGTCATGCTGCTGTCCTCCCACAATGGCCCCTCCCACCGTGCCCTGGGCAGCCTTGCCTACCCCCAAGAGGTCTGCTTCCTGAAGCATGGTTCCTGTCCCCGGTTCTAGGTCACTGGCCAGAAGCCAGCGTTCAGGACAGAGCCTGGCCTTGCCAGACATTGTTTTCTTTTGTTTAAAGCAAAACAAATCCCACGTCCCCACTTGGCAAGGCAGGCCTGGTCCTCTGAGGACACTGTGGCTGCCACCATGACAGACACCAGAGGCTGCAGCCTGCACCCCTGACCTGCAGACCCTGGACCCTGACTAACCCCATCACGACTGTGGCCACCACTGCCCCGAGAACTCCACTGGGATGTGATGCCCCAGCCACCGGAGAGACTGCTGTGTGGCTCTGGGCTCCTGTGTTGCTGAAAGCTTGGTCCTTGCTCCTGATGCCAATCCAATACCAGGACACGGTTTTGAGAAAAAGAAAAAAGAAATTTTAATGCTTTGCTAGCAAAGGAGAAACCAGGGCCCCTGTCCCAGAGGCTGTGATTCTGCCCATTGGCAGGAGCAGGGGGCTTTTAAAGAGGTGACTCAAAGGCTACATCCTACCTGTTCTCTGCTGAAGTTGTAAATCGCTTGTCAGTTTGGGAGATGGTCCTTTCTGAGATCTTCTGGTACCATCCCCAAAGTCTGGATTACTTGTTCCTGTGGTGGGTGTACTCAGGGACAGATAACTCTACCCTAGAGTGGGGAAGAAAGGTGAGCCTGTTTCCCTGAGATTGGGGAGGGGGAGAGATGAGGGAGGAGCAGGGAGAGAGGAAGAGAAAGAAACATGTCCATTTCAAAAATAAGTTGCTGTGGCCGAGCAGCAAGGGCCATATTCAAAGCATAAAGGGGACTATTGTTACACTCGGATACCAGCTCCAGAATCCAGAGTGGGTGCCGGGTGTAGGCATGAGCCCCTGTCCGAGCTGCCTTTGCACTGAGACACATCCCCAGCCCTTTTAATTTTTTATTTGGAGACAGGGTCTCGCTAAATTGCTGTGGGCTTTGCTAAATTGCTGAGGCTGTCCTTGAACTTGCAATCCTCCAGCCTCAGCCTCCTGAGTCACTAGGATTACAGGTGTGCCCTCACCCCGACCCTCCCTCAGACTCCCTCTGAGTCTTCCTAAGTCTCTGGGCAAGTCTTTCTGTTTTTACAGAAGCCCTAAGCCACAGCCCAAGCCTGGAACACCTCCCACAGTATTGCCAGGGGCACTTCAGAGATGGCTGCTCAGTTTCGCCCCTGCTGGGCCCTGCTAGACCTGCAGCTCTGGAAGCCCTCCCGCTTTGAGTGGAAATCCAGGGTGCAGAGGTCACGCTTTTATTAGGCCCTGATTGTATGCCAGGCCTTAGCTCAGTGTTCCCCGTGCATCATTTCAAAAAATCATTCTTCTTTTTTATAGTGCTGGTGATGGGACTCAGGCCTCTCACATGCGGAGTATCATTAACTCATCACAACAACCGATACCGGAGGGGGAACAGATAGGGAAACAGATCCAGAGAGAAGGCACTGCTCGGCCATTTTATGGTTCTGACTCACAGATATTCCACACTACTTTTGTCTCCGCCCTTGCTGCCCTGGTGGTACCTGAGCTATGCGGAGGGACCTGGGGAGTTGGGGGTGGGGAGCATCAACCAGCCCTTGAGAATCTAGCCACCACTGAGCCTCTGTCTCTGCCTTTGCCTCCCCCAACCAGCTAGTCCAGCCTGGGATTAGCTCTGCTCATCAGTTTATTTATTCGCTCTGGTGCAGAAAGGAGGCCAGCAGAGGGAGCCTTTAAACTCCCCCCACCCCCAGCTGAACCACCGCTGCTCCTAGCTGCACGGGGGCAGTGAGCATCATGCCAAGACCTCAGGGAGCCAGGGTCCCAGGGCAGGGTCTGAATCAGCATTGCTCATGACTAGCTGGGGATCTCGGGCAGGGTGCTGAACTTCTCCATGCCTCTACTTCCCTAACTGTAAAATGGGTTATTAGCAGTGCTTACCGCACAGTCACTGGAAGGATGCAGAGCTGGGGCATAGTCAAACTGAGTTGTGAATGGAAGGAGAGGCAGGCCCGGCCGACGTTTCCAGTGCAGCCTCTGCTACTTCAGCAGGCCTCCACTGCGGTCAGTAGAAACAGGGCAGCCCGGCTACCTGACTTGCGCGCTTGCGCAGTCCTAGCATAGCAGTGCCTTCTCTCTGTGGGTCGCCTAGCTCTGGGGTGGGCAGACTGGGGGTCCACGCTCTTCCTCACTACCTGGATGCTGGGCAGCCGCCAGTAACCACGAGTCACCGTGGGAGCACGGGGCCTGGGGAGGCTGCTGACCCTCGGGCTTTGGGTTGGGGAGGTCAGTCGGCCTGGCAGACTCCCAAGTTCAAGTAACTTCTCCAAGAGCCCAAAGCACCGCCCTCACGAGGACTTTTGGAGCTGAGCTGACATCTAGCGGCCACATGAGGGAATGACAGCACCTTTGGGAGGCTCCGGGGCTCGGTCCATCCCTCATCCACCCTTGGGGGCCAGCGGCAAGGGGTGGCCTGGAGGGCGGGGCGAGATGGGTGGGCAATGGTGAGATTTTACGTCCCCCGCAATCTCTGTCATTCCCCCAAATCATCCAAACAAACCAAGGTTGGTAAGAACAGTTGCTGCCTTTTCAATTTTTACCAGAAAAGAACAGAAGCATCTTGGACAGAAAATTACAGTTTTTATTGATCCACAGCCATTACAGATTTGGGTTTGTCCAGGACATGCTTCATGCCCCTCCTTCCCGCCTGCACATTGCCTTAGGGTTCCACCGGACCCCAGCAGTTATTGGATGCCTGGTCATAGAGAACTTAGAGACGTTCATGGGCTATCAAGCTCTGGAAGCTGTGATCCCTGACTTTGGAAGCTTGCTTTTCTTCGGGGACATGTCCCCAGAGCACCTGAGGTGTCTGGTGGGTGTTTCACCCCGGAAGCTCCTTGTTGCTTTATTTTTTCTTCATCGTTCTAATTTGGACTCTGAACCCCTCTTTCCCCACGCAGTTGGTGGACATTCAACTTCAGGAATATCGGGGTTGAGCCTTACCTGTCAGGGAAGCCAGCTGGTCATCTGCCCACACTGACGGTAGGGTACAAGGAACAGTTCCTGCCCTCAGTGGTTCACAGTGGGGACCCTCCAGGGTGACATTCCACCCACCTGAGCTATGTGTCCTGCTCTGACTGGTCCTGTTCTGCTAAGCTCTTCCTGTCTCCCAGTGAATATTAAAACAAAATGCAGGAGGACAGGCTCCTGGAATGGACTGGGAAGCCTATCTTCAGCAGTTCCATTTTTGGGGTGGAACCACGGAGGCTCCAAGTTCACACGGCCAGGTAGTGCTGGCCACCACGAGATGCCAGGTCCCTTGATCACCCGCCCCAGGATTCCTGCATGGGACCCCTTGAGGTTTGCTTCTAAAGGGCTCCCCCTCATTTCCTTGGCATCTGTTCCCTCTGCCACTGCCTCCCATACATCCTTCCCCTTAGCTAGGTGCCATGATGCGCACCTGGAATTCCAGTGACTCAGGAGCCTGAGGCAAGAGGATTGCAAGTTCAAGACCACCCTGGGCAACTTAGCTAGGGTGTCTCAAAAAAAAAATTAAAAAGCATTGGGGATGTAGCTCAGAGGTTAAGTGCCCCTGGGTTCAATCTCTAGTACCAAAAAAATAAAATAAAAAAAATAAAAATAAATAAATAAATTAAAAAAAGAAAAGAAATCCTTCCCTTGACACATGGTTCATAAGGACCACAATGACTGATTCTGTTCTCTGACCTGTTCCTGGAAGGCTCTTTTCCTTCTGCCTAGCAACTCTGTTCCAGTCCCAGTGTGTCCTTGCGGCTCTTCACAAGACCACCCAGAACATGTCTGCTAGTGGTCACGAAAACTAAAACCAGTGAAGGGCACACGGCCAGCACCCAGAGACTCGCCCACAACCAAGCCAGACTTTATTTTCTCATGCACAGTCCTGGCCATGCCATTTGTCCCCTGGGCTTCTGGTCCCCTCGCTGGTCCTCACGCCACCATCCGACTTGCCAGGATGTCTCTGTCCTTGGAACGTCCTTCCAGATCAGCGTTGCTGCTGTGACTTCTGCCTTTTGAAAAAACTGGTTTGAAGGTTAGGGAGTAAGGATGAGGCTGGGTAAGGATGAGGCGCTCATGGCTGACGGTGGCAATGCTGAGACCCGCTCACATTCAGACAGGACCCTCTAGAGAAGTCTCTCTTGTCTTGGCAGAACACTGACGGGGGGCTCTGTTCAGTGCTGGCGTGGGCCTGCCGCAGAGCACTGGTGTGCATGGCTGGCAAGGATGGGACAGATTTAAATTTCAGAATGTGCCCACCTTGGACCCAGTGAGTGCAGTGCACCCCACCAAGCCTGTTTTAGAGGGACGCGTGTGCAAACACTGTACACACGGATGTTTGTGACTGTTCTTCGTGGTGGCAAATGTTGGAAATAGCTTAAATGCCTATGAAAATGAGATTAAACCACGAGCTGCTATGTCATGAAATAGCCCATGGGGTTAAGACCATACCAACGTGGAAGGACCACCAAGATGGGCTATCAGGGCAAAGCAAGTTCAGAGGAAAATGAAAGTTTGCGTCTATGATCAAAGACCATGTGTCCGTATGTATGTGAGTGTGTGTAAAATAAAATGTAATAAAACACATGTGCTGTGCGTCTGCCTACCATGTGCCAAGTGTCGTTATGCACGCTTTGTAGGCATTAACTCATTTACTCCTCAAGAACTCCTGTGTCATGGGTACTATCATTGGCCCCACAGTGCAGATGAGGAAATCGAGGCACAGGGAGCATGGGAACTGGCCCAAGGTTGCCCAGGAGGGAGCTGGGGCTGGACTCAGGGGCTCTGGTGCCAGAGCCCATGATTTTGATCATTCCTGGTCTCACACCCACCCTTGCACACATGTGCACACACATACTAGATTACAAGCACCTGAACTTGCTCTGAGAGCCCTTCAGGGAGCAGAGTGAACTGGGAGAGGAGATTAGAGAGGGCCTTCATTCCTTCTTTGCTCTGGTTCCGTGGATTTACAATTTTTACCAGGAGGTATTGTTTGTGCAAAAATAAAAACGATTCATGCAATTATAAAAATTACAACTCTGCTTTTCAATCAGATTAGTAAAACAGGGGTGTATGATTTGGAGGAGCAATTAGAGGTGGCTCTAAAAGCCCCCAACTGGAGACTTGGGAACTCAGGTCCCAGTTCTGCCTCTCCATGGCAGTGTGACCTCCTCTGCTCACCTGAGGTGTTTGCTGGATTGGAACCTTCTGGAACCTGAGCTATACCCTGGGCACTTCCTGCCAGCCTCCCAAGGGACAAGAGGCATCACTTTAGGGAGGGCAGGTGAGGAGGTCGAGGCCAGGGAGCAGGGTAAAGTGTAGGTGTCCCCCAGGGAGTGTAAACCTGAGCTGTGTCTGAGTGCCCTTGTTGCTGGGTGACAGTGTCACTGTGGTATCACCCAGTTTTAAAATGAGGAGCCTGAGATCCCCGAGCCAGCCTCACCCTTCTCAGCCTGTCAGTCTGCCCTTCCCATCTGAGTTGGGGTTTCTCCCCGCAGAGGCACCGAGCCAGGCCAAGGGCAGAGTGTGGGAGGAGGCTGTGGGGCAGGCCCAGATGGGGGCTCCTGGGGACACAGGCAAGGCTCCCTTGGGAGCCCACCTGCAGACCCATGCCTGAGGGGCAGTGTCCACATGGACCTCAGCAGGATGGTCGAGTAGTGGGTGAGCCAATGGGGTCCAGGACCACACAGACCTGAGGTCAAGGGCAAAAGCCGGTCCTTTCCAGCTGTGAGGATTTAGCTTCTCTTGTTCCCTCTCTAACTTTAGTTTTGTCATTTGCCAAATGAGATAATAGTACTGCATGGCGGTTGGGTGCTGTGGAATTCAGCTCAGCACCTGCGGGGTGAGCGGCAGAGCGCAGGGCGTGTGGTAAGGGCTCAGCGAGGGTCATCGCTGTTCTCACTCTCTTCACGGTCCTTTCTGCCCAAGGGATTCAGCCTAAGAACAACCTGCCTCGCCCCCTACACTGGGGCAGAGTGGAAGGACCTGGATCCCAATGCACCTTGCTGCCTCACGCTTCAGTGTGGGGCACTTGCTGTCCCTCTGTCCTCTTACCCCTGTTTCTTTGTCTCATCCAAACTCAGCTGAAATACCACCAACACCTCCCGCCTGACTGATGCCTCCTCTGTGGGCCAGAGTGGCACCCAGCACACCTGCCATTGCACTCACCTTGCAGAGTACTGGACTCTTGTCTCCCATGGATTGTGAGTGCTGGGATGAAGCTCCTTTTGCCTAGTTCCAGCATCTAGCGCAACGGCCAGCAGCAAATAACTGAGGCTCCAGCCATGCTAGACAAGTGAGCTGAAGATGGGAAGAAGGTGGTGAGCATGGGGCTGGCCTGGGAATGTGGGGACAGGGCAGCCACTTGCTAGTGGGGGAATGGACTCTAGAAGGCAGGAGGGGTGCCCTAGGAGCTTAGGCTCCCCCAGCCAGGGCCCCGTGGAGAGCCCAGGAGAGCCAGCAGCCCGGCCTCACCTGAAGTCCACCATGCCCGAGTCCTCTCCCAGTCTCCTTATCAGCTCCCTGACTTGGTACCGGTTTATGGGGACCTTGTTTTGCTGAGGAGGTAGATGGAACAGTTATAGGGCTCCTTCTCACCCCATCTCCAGCACCCCCCGATACTCACCCTCTTGGGAACACAGTTAGCAAGTGAGAGCAAAGAGGAAACTGAACCCACCACGTGGAGGAGCTGGAAGACCACCCCAGCCTCAGGTCCTGGCTCAGACTCCAGAGGGTCCCCCTTTTAGGGGAAGGAGATCAGGATCTGGGTGAAGTGGGTGGCCCCTTGGGGTACACAAGAACAGTCTTTGCAACGTGGAAAGGTCACTCTTGCTCCCAGCTGCTGAGGTCTGGCCAGCCCTCTTCAGCCCGGGGCTGGACACTGAGTGTCTTATCCATCCCTGCCTGGGCCTCCCAGAGGCCTCTGCCTTGGGCCCAGGGCCTCCCAGGGTGCTCGGCCAATGGGTACCTTCATGTTTGCATTTCAGGGGGGCCTTTGACACTGTCATTTCAGGGGGGCCTTTGACACTGTCATCGTGTTGGAGGGCCAGGGAATGGGGATTCCAGGCAAGATGCAGGGCTAAGGTGGAATAGGGGGCTCTCGGATGTGGTGGCTTCTCTCCCTCCCCTTCCACCTTCCCAGCAGCTGCATGCACTGGGGACAGAGTCCCACAAGATGAAGAGTGTGTGGCATGTTGGAGGATCAGTGGCATCAGGCCACAGGGCACAGAGAATGACGTGGCCAGGCGGTGGAGGGAGACCTTGGGTTTCCCACCTGGTCTGCATAAACGAGGGGAGGGTCCCGCGGCTGATGCCAGGAAGTGACGTGAGGGATATTGGCACACCTGCACCATCACCTTCCGGAACTCGCCCACGGTCATCTTCATTGCTCCAGAAGGGTTCAGGCTCCTGAAGAAGTCCACCACTGGGATTTTTTTCTGGTCTGCGTAGTTCTGAGAGAAGCAGAGACCCCAGGAGTGAATACTGGGCCTGTCACAGCTCCCCCAGCTCCCTCTGCTCCCCAGAAGGGTGGCCCCAGCTCACAGACCAGGAGGCTGGGGAGGGCAGAGGGCAACTCAGAAGCCTGAGCCTCCCAGATGTTAGCAGTGGTTGAAGAGCAAGGGCCCTGCATGGGTGGAGGCCGCAGGACGCAGGCCACCACGGGCCTTGTGGTGGCCCCTCCCTGCCTCTGAGCAGAAGCTCCACCCATTCCATCCATCCATCCCTTAAGAGATTGATGTCAATGCTGTCAAGATGCCACAGCGCCAAGGGAGCAGGGACAGCGATCATATCCACGTGTTATTTGATTTCGGGGAGGGGGAACGTACCCCAGGGATTCCTGGGATTCTCAGTTTTGCACAAATGCACGTCGGGAGAAGTACTTGCTTAGAAAAATTTAAAGCCCTTCTTTTCATCGTTTCCCGTTTCAAAAATTTTAATTGCATTGTAAGGTGATTTTAGATGAGCAAAAAGAGCCTGAGTTCCATTCCCAGCACCAGACGCCCAGCCACACTCACACCCTACACACCATCCCACCATTCATGAGTGCTGGACGTGTCTCCACAGTGACGCTCGTACACCCGTCCTTCATCCTCAGCCAAGGTCTCATTCCACACCGAGGAGACTACAGTGGGATTGGATTTTCCCAACTCTCACTTTTTATTTTTTTAATTTATTTTTAATTTTTTGGAACCGGGGATTGAACTCAGGGACACTCAGCCACTGAGCCACATCCCCAGACCTATTTTGTATTTTATTTAGAGACAGGGACTCACTGAGTTGCTTAGGGCCTCGCTAAGTTGCTGAGCCTGGCTTTGAACTCGCGATCCTCCTGCCTCAGCCTCCCGAGTGGATTGGATTACAGGCATGCGCCACTGCGCCCGGCCCAACTCCCATTTTTAGCCCCTTCAGTTCCTGTCACTTCCCGAGGCCACAGAAATAACCCCTCTGCCCAGCTGGATTCACGTCCGTCTACAGCTCAGCAGCCCTTGCTGCTGCCCTGCTTCCAATGGAGGAATCCACCCAGCTGGAAGCGGGACACGTAGGCGCCACATCCAGCCCAGCCTCGGATGCTGTGAGTCTCGTGGTTCCTCTGCTGGTTCCGATGGCCCCAGCTATGCCCCCATGTGCAGTCCCACCTCAGCACCTTGCGGGAACTCTCTCCTGAGACCCCCTCCCTTGCCCTCCACCTCGCCAGTCCCTGCAGGTCTTCCAGGCCCTCCCCACCCCACTTCTTGCAGGAAATCCCCCTTGTCTGCTTGCCCAGTTCTGTGCTGATCTCTGGTGTGGATTCTGACTGTAATAGTTGTCTCCACACTTCTTTGTCATCTCTCCTGTGGCAGTTCCTTCTCTTTTTTTAGTCTTTTCCCTCCTTCCCTCCCTCCCTTCCTTCCTTTTTTCCTCCCTCCCTCCCTCCCTTTCTTCCTTTTTTCCTCCCTCCCTCCCTTCCTTCCTTCCTTCCTTTTCTTTTCTTCCTTTCTTTGTAATAGGGATGGAGCCCAGGCTTGCTTTTACCGTGAAGCCACACCCCAGGCCCTCTAATGCTTTTTATCTTGGAACAGGGTCTCACTGAGTTGCTCAGGATGACCTTGAACTTGAGATCCTCCTGCCTTGGTCTCCAGAGTGCTGGAATCACAGGTGTGGGCCACTGGGCCTGGCAATCATGACATTTTCTGTTGGTCCTCACTGAATCTACTCCACCCTTCCAGCTAGATTTCGGCTTTCCGAGGGGAGGTCCGCAGTACACGGGCTGTCTTGTTTAGCTCTACCCTGATATTCTTTTTCTTTTTTCTTTTTTTTGGAACCAGGGATTGAACTCAGGGACAGTCGGCCACTGAGCCACATCCCCAGCCCTATTTTTGTATTTTATTTAGAGACAGGGTCTCACTGAGTTGCTTAGGGCCTCGCTAAGTTGCTGAGGCTGGCTTTGAACTCGCGATCCTCCTGCCTCAGCCTCCCAAGTCGCTTGGATTACAGGTGTGC
>JAJEJO010004516.1:0-83971 GCA_020662805.1 Glaucomys volans | reverse complement strand
GGGATTGAACCCAGGGGCACTTTTTCACTGAGCCACATCCTCAGCCCTTTTAATATTTTACTTTGAGACAGGGTCTTGCTGAGTTGCTTAGGGCCTCGCTAAGTTACTGAGGCTGGCTTTGAACTGGCGATCCTCCTGCTTTGGTCTCCGGAGCCACTGGGATCACAGGTGTGCGCCACTCACAGTGTTATCACAACCCTATGAGGATGAGTACATTCTGGTTTCCTTGAAATCTGTGACCCCAGCTGTCAGTGGAGAATTGAACGGGGGGCGAGGCTCCCTTTCCAGGGCTCCTCCCTCCTGAGTGCTCTCTCCTGAGCACTGGCTGAGGTCTGGCTTCTCTGTGACCTGGAACAGCAGCAGGGCACTGAGCAGCAGGGGCCGGTCCTCCTGCTGACCCTGCTCCCTCTGCAGTGCTCCTGAGGGCCACGCCCTCCTGCTGTGCCCGCAGCCTCCGGCCTCGCCAGAATCCCCTCCCGTCCTTATCTTCCCCTCCTTCTGCAGCATCAGTTTCCTCTTCTTTTCCTTTCAGCATTTTTCAGCCTTAAAAGCCCTTTCTGGACTCTTGTCTCCTTCTGGCTCCTCCCGTCGGTGGTTCCAGCCTCCCCAGCAGAACTTTGGAGTGGCCTGTCATGCTCTGGCCACCTCTTGGCATCCCCTTTTCAACTCCTGCTAGGTTCCATGCTCGCCCACTTCACAAAATGCTTACCTAGTGGCCAACGATCCTGCTGCCGGGATCACCTTTTTGCCCTCATCCGCGACCCTGGACACAGCTGACCACTTCCTCCCCAGACTGCTCCCTCGCTTGTTGACCTCACTTTCCTGGTCACCCTCCCGTCTGATGGACGCTCCCCAGCACCTGCGCGGGTTGGGGTGACCCAGGCGTTGGTACCAGGAAATCTACACTTCCTGCCTTGATCTTGTCTCATGGGCTACATCTGTCACCTTGCCTGCGACTCTCAAGGTGTCCTTCCAGTGCTGACCTCGTCACCACGCTCTAAAACCATGCAGCAAACCGCCTCCCTGACTTCTCCACGCAGGTGCTGAGTGGCCATCAACTACCAAATTGGAAACCTGGCCTCCCAGTACAGCCCCTCTGCAGCCGTTGCCCCTCGAGCTTCCCCTGCCAGGTAAAGGAAGCGAGCTGAGCAAGATGAGCGGGCGACTCCTTTCTAACTTGCCTTCTTCATGTCAGCAAGTCTTTGAGCTTCAGCCTCAGACACATTCTGAATCCACCGCTCCTCCATCTCACCACCTCTTCCCCAGCTCACCCACGATGGCGTCTTCGTCCCCAGGCCACAGGACAGCTTTCTAACTGCCGCCCCTTGTGCGCCCCGTTGTTCTTCCCGCTGCAGACAGAGCGGTTTCCGATTTGCAGATTGCACTTGGCCTTCCCATGGAGCACTCTGCTCGACTCCGTTGCCCGTGGAATAAAACCCAGATTTTTTGTCCACACCATGGCCACAAGCCTGATGTGACCTGGCCTGGGCCACCTTCATGCCTTCCGCTCCTTCCGGTCTCTCCCTGTCCCCTCTGTTCCTGCCACCCTGTCCTCGGACACATGACGCTCTGACCTTCCTGCCTGGAAGGCTGACCCCAGAACTCAGCATGGTCATCTCTTGTTATCCGGGTCTCAGCAAAGAGCTGCCCTCCCTGTGGGCCTGGCTGTCCTCCGGCTGTCCCCTCCACTGCTGAGTGGCCTCCGTGTCCACTTGTCTGCTCAGGGCTGACCATCCAGGTGGAGGCACTCTCCCAGCATCATCGCAGTGCGACAGTCACCCCTATAGACATCTGCCCGGGGGTGTGGACAGTCTTGCCAAGGGGACAGAGTCCGCCTGTGTCCATGCAATGTGCGCGTTTTCAACCCATCAGTCACTCTGAGCAGGGCTTTCCAAGCACCTGTGGGTGGTCTTATTTCTCCCCACTGTCCCCAGCTTTTGATTCTGGCTGACTTTAGACTCGTAGCTTCGCCTTCCTATGGCTGCATTCCTGTAGTTACTAAAGGGCTGGGCGGCTGACTTCCTTCTTGTGCTGTCAGATGCCTTGACCATTGTTCTACTGGGGGCCTTTATTAACCTATAGGTCTTATTAATTTACAGGAGGTTTTTTTGTTTTTTGTTTTTTTGAGAGAGGATCTTGCTTTATTGCCCATGACAGCCTCCAGCTCACAATCCTCCTACCTCAGCCTCCAGACTAGCTGGGACTACAGGCAAATGCCACTATGCTAGGAGATAGATAGAATCTTTTACGGATAAGCTGAATATTGATCTTTTATATTTACACAAGTGCTACAAATATCCACTTGCTATCCCCTCTGTTGCTTATCTCTTAGAGTTGTCTGTGGTGGTTCTTTCGTTTTTTATGGTACTGGGTATTGAACCCAGGGGTGCTCTATCACTGAGCTAAACCCCCAGCCCTTTTAATTTTTTATTTTGAGACTGGATCTTGCTAAGATGCTGAGGGTGGCCTTGAACTTGTGGTCCCTCTGCCTCAGGAGAGTAGCTCGGTTAGGAGTGATGCCACTGTGCGTGACTCATGGTGTCTTTTTTTATCATACGTGTTTAAGCACATTGTCGCCCACATACAGGTTGTTTCCTTATGGCTTATGCTCACCGTACCACACCTAACCATCCTTGGCCTCCTTAAGATCAGCAAGTTGTTCCTCTGCCTGGTCTTCCCACATCTTGGTGTTTGCTTCATTTAAATTTATTATTTTTTTGGAACCGGGGATTGAACTCAGGGGCACTTGACCACTGAGCCACATTCCCAGTCCTATTTTGTATTTTATTTAGAGACAGGGTCTCACTGAGTTGCTTAACGTCGTCCTGTGCTGAGGCTGGCTTTGAACTCCTGATCTCCTGTCTCAGCCTCCCGAGCCACTGGGATTACAGGCGTGTGCCACCACGCCCGGCTACCTCATTTAAAATTTTGGGGGGCATGGTTCACATCACTTTTATAATACCAACATTCAAAACTAATTAGAAAATAAAGGGTGATTCAGCTCTGATAAACCATCTTTCTCCCAATCTCTCCCCTGGGCTGGTCCCCTTCCCTCCATGGGGACATACTCAGCATCTGTCCCAGTTGTTCCCCTCCTATGTCAGAGATTTGGTTGTGACTGAGATCCAGGCTCTTAATTTGGTAATTGATCTGGAGGAACAAATGGTGAGAAGAGAGGTTATTTTTGTCCTCTGACTGAAAATCTCTCACTTCCCTCAGGGTCGTATGATGGAGAGCTCGCACGTACCAAAAACTAGGTGGGCTGGGCTCTGTGGCTGAACGCTATTTCCTATTTGTTTCTTTGCTGATGGTCACTGTGACAATGCAATGCCACCCTGAAAGCCCCCTGCTTTCTGGGCTTTTGCCAGGGTTGGAAAAGGGCAAACACTCATCCACTCCCAGATCAGTGTCCTCCCTCCACTATGCCCAGCATGGCCAAGTCGCCCAGATCCCACTGCCTGCATGGCTCACCTGCACCCCTTGCTCCTTACCGTCAGGGCTTGGCAGAGGAGTTCTATGGCTTCCTCCTTGAAGTTATTTCCTAAAGTGAGGGTGTTGTGTTAACAATGCAGTCCACACATGGCCCCGTTGCCCACCCACGCCAGCCCTGCCAGTCCTCTGCACTCCAGATCAATCAGACGTGGGAAAGATGACAAGCACCTAATGCAAATGTGTAGATGCAAGGAAACAGGGGAAAAGGTTCATCTCCTTTAATATGTCCTTCATCTCCTTTAACGTGACATTCAGGTATGAGTATCTACTCTACAAAGAATGCCTAACTTTAACTCAGTAACAATTGACATTTCATAGAAGAGGAAATAAAAGTGGAAACAAACATCTGAAAAGATGTTCTTTTCAAATAGCAATGTGGGAATGTAATAAAGATAATAAGACAATTCACAATAGCCAAACTATGGAACCAGCCTAGAAGTCCATCAACAAATGAATGGATAAAGAAAACATGGTATATGTATGTAGTGGAGTTCTATTAAGCCATAAATAAAAATAAAATAATGGCATTTGCAGGAAAATGGAACTGGAGACCATCACATTAAGGGAAAGAAGTGAGACTCAGAAGGTTTAGAGTCCTATGTTTTTTCTCATATGCAGAAGTTAGAGAGGAAAAAGAAAAGGTGGGGTGGATCTCCTAAAAATCAAAAGGAGATCAATAAAGGGACCAAGGGATGGGAGACGGGGAGGGAGGCAGGGAGTGCTGGGGAGTGATTTTAGCCAAATTATAGTTATATTGTATGTGTATATGAATATGGAGCAACTCCCAGTACGTTCAATAATAATGCACCAACGAAAATGTGGAAAAAATAAAGTTAATAATAGTGACTAACATTTATTGAATATTTATATGCCAGACCCTATTCTAGGTGTCTTAGATTTTAAATCATTTAATCCTCCCAATCACCATCTGAAGTAATATAATTGTCCTTAGTCTATTCGTAAGAAAAATGAGTCACAAAAATGTTAACTAACCTGCCCAGGGTCAAAGTTGGAATTTGGATCCAAGCACAGTGACTTCACACCCACACATTTTCCCATTCGATTCACAAACATCTTGCTATTCACCCTTTGGGATAGCATTGAGAAACCATCCATTGGTAGAATTTTAACCCAATACAGGCCCCTTTAGGGAAATTTGGAAATTTATTTTTAACTTCACAAAAGTGGATATATATTTAAATTTGATAATCATACTCCTGGGTGTCCATTCAGAATACTAGGACTTGCGCCCAAAAGACGTAAGAACAGGAAAGTCCTTTGAAACATGAATTGAAAGACTGAAAAATTGGAACTGATCTGCATCCGCATCCCAGCAACAGAGGGATGGTAAATGAAGCTCTCACCGCAACAAGGAAGACTGCCCAGCAAGGGGAAGTGTCTATTTGTTCTGTCATAGAAAGAAATCCCAGACATGCAGAGGGAGAGGAGAAATTCAAGAATAATACCTCACATGGAATAACATTGACATTAAAAGAGAAACTATTTTTTTCCCTGGATACTTTTAAGGTCTCTGTATCTTAAGAAGTTTTTCAGTGATACATTCAAGTGTGGATTTTTTTTTTTTTTTTTGGGAACTGGGAACTGAACTCAGGGGCACTCCTCCACTTAGCCACATCCCCAGCCCTATTTGTATTTTATTTAGAGACAGGGTCTCACTGAGTTGCTTAGTGCCTTTCCTGGGCTGAGGCTGGCTTTGAACCCTCGATCCTCCTGCCTCAGCCTCCCGAGCCGCTGGGATTACGGGCCTGCGCCACCACGCCCGGCTAAGTGTGGATTTCTTTTTGTTTACTTTTCTAGGACTTAGTCTGATCCCCGTATTGGGAAATTCATCAATTCAAGAGGCATGTCAACTGTTATTGGCTCACTTGTTCTCTCCTCCTTCAGGAACTCCTCTTAGCTATAGCGAGCCTATTCATTCTCTTCCACGCTTTTGTCTTTTATTTTCTTTATATTTTTAACTTTCTACACTGTAAAGGTAGATAAATACGTTTTGGCTAATTCTATTGACCTGAATCTACTGTGTTTTTAGATTTATCTACTGAATCTGTAATTTCAAGGATGATGTATTTTTCATTTGTTGATATTCTTGGTGGGGAGGAGAGGTCCTTTAAAAAGAATGACCTCTTCTGTTTTTATCCACACATTTATTTTTTATTTTTATCTTATTTTTTTATACTGGGGATAGAAGCCACCAGTGCTCTACCACTGAGCTATATCTCCAACCCTTTTTATTTTTATTTTGAGACAGAATTTCACTAAGTTGCTTAGGACCTCACTAAATTGTCGAGGCTGGGTCTTGAACTTGCCATCCTCCAGCCTCAGCCTCCTGAGGCCCTGGGATTAAGGCATGAGCCACAGGGTCTGGCTCTCGTCATGTTTCATTTCCCTATTTATTTTGCAATTTTGTTACGCTCCCATTTGGACTGGGGTTTTATCTGCGGGAATCCCCAGCAGCTTGGGTTGAGGGGTTTCTCTTCCAAAGAGGTCCCTTCGTATTAGCACAGGACCATGTTGAAATGTACATTTCTTGGCTTAGGAGTTCCAGGATTCTGCACTGAGCACAAATCTGTAAACCTGAATGAGGGAAGGTCTGCGGGACCTGAATTCTCTCATGGGAGATGTTACTAAGCTAATTTAAAAAGAGTAGGGCATCGGGTGGTAGCGAATGTGGTTACCAGTAGGGGACACAGGACAGAGAGTGGAGGTGGTGGAGAGCTGCTGTTTGGATAGGGTGGTCAGGAAAACCCCTCCAAAGGGGTGACATTTGAGCCAAGACCCAAATGAAGCTGGAGAGGAAGCCACATGAATCAAGCAGCTGCCCACAGGTGGAGATGTCCAAGGAGGGGCGCAGAATACGGCAAAGCAGGCCAGATCGGCTGGCGAGGAAGGCAGGACGCCAGCGAGGCTGTCTGCGGAGGGGATGGAGGGGACGCAGGCCAGGCCCAGCCGGCAGACACAGCCTCTGGTCTGGTTCAGCCAGAGGTGGGTTCCCTCTGCTCTTCTCCCCCTGCCCCTTTGATTCCACACGTCCTCCCTGTCCCCTGGCCCAGGCTCACCTGACAGCTCAAGGTTCCAGAGCGAAGACGTGTTTCTCTGGAGGAACTCTGAGATGACTTTGGCCCCCTCCAAACCAATGCCATTGTTCGAAACATTCTAAAAGGCAAGGACACCCTTGCGTATGTAAAAATCCCACCAGAGGGTCCTCATTAACAAATGGCGTGGGGTGGGGTCTACTGAAGAAGCCTGGTTTCTGATGTGGCTTCCCTAAGGCAGGCGCGGGGCCTGATTTCTCTCAAGTTCACCTCACTGAGTCCCCACTCCCTGCATTTAGCCCAGGTGCTCCTGATGAGCACATCATTTATTATCACTATTACTGTTGTTGTTGTTTGTTTTGAAATCTAAGGCAGCTTCTTTTGGGGAGTTGGGCATGAAAAACTGAAAAACTGAGTTAAGAATAAATAAGGGAGGTTCTGTTCATTGATTCACAAAGTATGATTCACCAGCCTCAAAAAACTGGGGATCTACCCTCTCAGGCGGTGAGAAGAGACTCTGGATAAACCAGCCATGATTGTCTTACTTGATTTCCTCCCCTTCTTTAAAATAAATTATTTTGGTGTAATCCCAGCACTTGGGAGGCTGAGGCAGGAGGATCGCGAGTTCAAAGCCAGACTCAGCAATTTAGCGAGGCCCTAAGCAACTCAGTGAGATCCTGTCTCTAAATAAAATACAAAATAGGGCTGGGGATGTGGCTCAGTGGCCAAGTGTCCCTGAGTTCAATCCCTGGTTCAAAAAAATAAAAATAAATAAATAAATAAATAAATAAAATAAAACATAAGATTCACCACTGTAACCATTTTTTGGTATGTGGTTGGGGGTATTAAACATATTTCTATCATTATACAACCATCAACACCGCCTACCTTGAGGAGCATTGTGTTTTATATTATTTTATGTCCTTATCTCCTTTAAGAAAGTTCACCTTAAGGCAGCAGTGCAGAGGTAAATCTATCCATCTATAGGTTTATAAGGTACAGATAGACATGGCTCCTTAGAAGCTTTGGTACATATACTCAGTGGAATATTACTCAGCCTTAAAGAAGAATAAAATTATGGCATTTGGTAGTAAATGGATGGAATTGGAGAATGTTATACTAAGTGAAATAAGCCAATCCCAAAGAACCAAAGGCCAAATATTTTCTCTGATATGCGAATGCTAGTTCACAGTAAGTTGGGGGGAGAATAGAGGTATTTTGGACCAGACAGAGGGGGTGAAGGGAGGAGAGGGGACATGCTGGTAGGAAGGACAGTAGAATGAATCAAACCTTGCGATCCTTTGTGCGAATATGATTACATGACTTGTGTGACTCTACATCGTCACACAACCAGACGAATGAGAAGTCACACTCCATTTATGTATGATGTGTCAAAATGCATTCTACTGTCTTGTATAACTAATTAGAACAAAATTTTTAAACAGACAGAAATAAGAAAAAGAAAAGGCTTCTTAGGGTTTCCTTCAGCCATAGGGAACTCAGCCCCCACCAGCCCTGCCGTGAGGCCCTCCTCCCGTCCAGCGGGGGAGAGCCTGCAGACTGGTTTCAGAGGGCCTGAGGCCGGCCTGGGCGTGGCCCGGGGACTCTGCCTGGCGGGTGGGCCCCAGCACCGTACCAGCTCCTGGAGGTAATAGTTTTCCTGCAGCATCTCCACCAGGCTCAGCACGCCCTCGTCCTGCATGCAGTTGTCTTCCAGTTCCATTTTGGTGATGGTTGTGTTAGACTTCCACCACCAGAGGGGACGGGGAGGGAGAAAGAGAAGCGGTTGGTGACCTCGTCAGCACCTTGCTCACCTGGTCCAGAGCGTGGCCCTTCTCCTGAACATCCCAGACTGGGAGGGGTGCTCCGGTCGGGTGTGGTTTGTCCCCTGAGGATTCTTGCATTGAAAGCGTGGACCCCTGTGTGGCAGTGCTGAGTGAGAGTGACCT
This sequence comes from Glaucomys volans, assembly GCA_020662805.1. Classification (NCBI taxonomy): domain Eukaryota; kingdom Metazoa; phylum Chordata; class Mammalia; order Rodentia; family Sciuridae; genus Glaucomys; species Glaucomys volans. The sequence continues at coordinate 75,477 of JAJEJO010004516.1, read as the reverse complement.
TTAAGGGGTGGGGCCTAGTGCAAGGTCCTTACTAAGGCAGGTGCTGCAGTGCAAGCCTGTGATTCCAGTGACTTGGGAGGCTGAGGCAGAAGGAGTACAAGTTCAAGACCAGCCTGGGCAACTTAGGGAGACCCTGCTTCAGAATTTAAAAGGGGCTCATGATGTAGAATGTCCCCCGTTCACTCGTTATGTGATCTTTCACTCTTACACGTCCTTCCCCCACTGTGATGCCATCCACCATGAGCCCTTAACCAAAGCTGAGCTGAGGCTAGTGCCATGCCCTTGAACCTGGTTAGCTAAACAAACCTCTTTTCTTTATAAAGTTATCCAGCCTCAGATTTTTTGTTATAGTAATGGAAAACAAATGAACACAGAGGGTGTGGAGGTTAGACTAGGGATACAGAAGGAAAGAGAGCACAAGGAGGAAAATCCAGAGGATGAGCTGTCTCACTGAGTTTTGCTAGAATCATATGCTTTTCTGGGAAAATTTAGAAGGGGATCATTAAATCAAAGGCCTGAAAAGGAAAAGGAACAAGGATAAGCTAAATAGATTTTAACCCTACTGCCCAATCTTACACTTACGGTAAGATTAAGGGAAATTTGATACCTTTAACAAGGGAACTTAAACTTGAAGATCCTTGCAAGGAGGTCCCCTGAGGCATTTGCTTTGCTTTGCTTCTCCAAGGACGTTTCTTCCCTTTTTGCCTTAATCTTACTTGATGCAATTTTTTAATAGGAGGCTGCCTGGAGCCTGTTGGGAAGGAGCTGGACTTAGATCTTCAATACATATCTCAGTCCAAGCCAGTCTGCATACCCAGTGGGAGAAAGAGGAGAGGAAACAGCTCACACTGCAGCATGAAGGACTGGGGTGAGCTCTAACCAGAACTTTTATTTTCCCCTTCTGCGCCTCATTCCCAGGACAAGCAGGTACAGAGAAGGGACACATCTTTAGACTCAAGCATTTTCAAAGTCCACCAAACAGTGAGAGAAGCACCAAGTGGTAAGGAGTCTTTTGCCTGTTTCTCCATCTGGGAGAAAAGAAAGCGACAGCTTGAGTCACTAGAATGCAGGATGGTCGCCCTGGGGCTTCAGGGAGGGTCTCCGGGTCTCAGCTCTCTCTCTGGGGTGGGCAAAGTTGAGACCTGCTCAAAGGCCAGGGAGACGGCCCTGGAGCCTCCTGTCCAGGTGCTGCTTCTCAGTGTCTGGACACTCTGTGGATCACCACCTCGAGTCGTGCTGGGGACCAGCACTTTGCAGGGTGAAGAGGGAGGCCCCATCTCCACTGATGTCACACAAGCCAGCACCTGCTTGTCACTCTCCATGCTGTCTGCTAGGGGAACAAGGGTGAAAAGAGAACGTCCTGCCTCTCACCAGCACGCCATCAAGTGCGAGGCCATGGCGCTGGGCGGGTGAGCTGAACTCCCAAGGTTGAGAGAGGATCCCATGACCATGCTCCTCAATCAGGCTGGTGCGTCTGTGAAAAGTCCAACAGGACAAAGAGCAAACAGAAGCTCCGTCCACCAGTGTCACACGGTTAACTGCCAAGTGAACAGTCCTGAGAATCAGAGAAGAAAAAGCTGCCCTCCCCAAACAGAAACTGCTGCCACTAAGACAAGTGTCCATGTCCTGAGAGGATGTCACTGCTAAGCAGTTGCCCTATGAAGCTCGTGGAGGTAAGGGTTCCGCTCCTAATGCCTTTGTAATTGGCCTTTCAGCCTCAGTAAATTTCCAGTTGGTTTCATTCCCTCACCAGAAACAGTACAGTCTCACATCTCATGAAACTTGATTTTTTTTTTTTTGATACTGGGGATCAAACTCACAGGTGCTTAACCACTGAGCCAAATCCCCAACCCTTTTTATTGTTTATTTTGAGATAGGGTCTCACTGAGTTGCTTAGGGCCTCACTTAGTTGTTGAGGCTGGCTTTGAACTTGTGATCCTCCTGCCTCAGCCTCCTGAGTCCCTGGGATTATAGGTGTGCGCCACTGGGCCTGGCTTTCATGTAGCTTCTTAATGGCCATAAGCTAAACACAAGAGCTATTATATTTTCAAAAAAGAGTGAGCATGTGGGGCAGAGGATGGGGAAAATAAGACTGTGTATTCCTCAAAGGCCTTCTGCAATGCCAACAACAGACTAGTACCCCAAATGACCAGCTGGCCACTGTGTGCCCTGAGGACTCACGTCCAACAAGGATCACGTTCCAGCAACGAGCAAGGACAGTATTGCATGCGTTGACATTGCATGTGTCATGGAGGAGGGGACTGGCCTCCCTCCTTCACCGTCCTCTCACACATCTGCATCACTGCCCCTGGCGACTCCCTCTCTGGGCCCTCCTCTTTTTCATCTGGGACTCCTTTCTCTCTGCTCGCCACTCATTCCCTGCTGAATCCACAGACCCCTTTTCTCCCTTTAGGTCCTTTATAAGTGACATGTTTTCCAAATTCTTCCTCAGTCCTCTTTATCTCTGTTCTTTCTTTCCATGGACAATTGAATTATTATCAATTTTTAAATATTGCCTCACCTTACCAAGCTTTTTACAGCAATTTTTTTTTTTGAGGTGCTGGGGATTGAACCCAGGGCCTTGTGCTTGTGAGGCGAGCACTCTACCAACTGAGCTATATCCCCAGCCAAGCTTTTTAAACATTGAACTTTCCATTTACCTTACTAAGTGAACAGTGTTGCTAACACACAGTTGCTAACGTCTCTGGGGCAAGAATTGTTTTTTTGTGTAATCGATTATAATTATATAAAGCTATGATGGATTCAAGGTCAAGTCCTTGTTTGATTATGCTGAACCAAGAGGTAAAGGTATTCCTGTGGGAAAACATGATTTACTCTACAGTGTGGTCGTAAAAAATTATAACACTGCAAAAGGCAGACGGGGATGGAGAAGTGGATCTCCTTTCAGCAAAGGTGGGCTTTGGCATGGAGACCAGGTCTGGAGTTTGGACTGTGCTCTTGCATTGATTCTGGGGCCCAGTTCTAGCTCAGCCCCTTTTCCTGGTCCCACAGGCTGGTGCTTTGCTTTCTGAATGTGAAAGAGCACAGACTTTTAAGGTCCAGGTGTCTAGAAACTTCCTTCCAGGAACTAAAGGGAAGTCCACTTGTGGTGGGGAAACTGGCAGTAGAGAAGAGTTCAGGGCAGTGTCCATGGAGGTTGCTCTTCAGCCTCCAAGGGAGGGGCCCCTGAATCCTGGGGCTGCCATCTGGTCCACCCTCCTCCTCCACCAGGTTCCATGCACCCCCTTGGCATGCTCACCACCAGCGCTATGGCGATAGCCTTGGTGCCCATGGGGCCCAGCCCGTGGTAGTTGAGGTTCATGTGCGACTCGTCCATGTTCCGGATGAAGTAGGAGACAGGCACCACCCCCACCAGTTTGCAGGCTTCCAGGTACAGCTCCTTCTGTCCCGTGGTGAAGAACTTCTCAGTGTCTGCAGAGAAACACAAGACCCAGCGGGGTTGTCTTCTCTGCCTCTGGCCTCAGGCAGAGTTCCATCCCTGTGGGTGTGTGCCCCAGAAGTCAACTCCAACCCGAGCCAGCCAGTGGTAGGAGAGGCAGATGCCAACTCCAGGTAGCCCCAGATGGACGTCTCCCTCTGCGTCACCCAAGAGGCCTGTGGTTTTCAGCCCTGGGCTTTCCTGCCGGAGTTGAGCAGTGTAGGTCGCCCCACCTTCCAAGCCTGGTGGCATCCAGAGACGAATCACCAGGGAATACATGAAGGCTCAGCCCTCCCACCACCCTGGGACAGCCCCAATGGGGAAAAGCCAAAGGCACAAAGCTGGGGACTTTTGAAGGTTGAGGGGTCTCCATTTTTGTGTTAGTTTCACTGCCACCATGAAAACGTGAGCCATGAGTAAGGCTTTGCTAGAGGTTCAGCGCAGTGGGATCACGTGCCATCCCAAGATGGCCCATCAGTTCAACGGGGAAAGACCCCTGAATTGGTGAGAAACAGAGAGATTTGCATCTGCGTGGCCTTTACAGCCGGCCATCCCTGCTTCCCCAGTGACAAGCTAGCCCCCAAATGCCCAGCTGGTTAAGCATAAAAAAACAAAAACAAGAACCTGCTAAGAGAAGCGGGGGCGCCACCTCTCCATTCCCACCCTCAGGCTTTAGGACCACTCCAGCCTGGCCATGGTGGATGAGAACGGGGCCTCCCTGGACTCTGGGGACCCCACAGCTGTGTCCTCTCCAGGCAAGTCCAGTGGGTGGCAGCTTCCCACAGCCCCCTGGCACCTACACTTGTGTTTTCCATTTGGATCCCAGGGCCTTTGGCCAACCCAACCAGACATTTCTACGGAGACAATGAGAGCTTTGTGGGTGAAAGGACAGCTTCGGAGGGACACTGTTTTGGCAAGCACAGCTCCAGATCGGCCTGCTCCTCAGCGCGCTCGCAGGGTGAGGTGTCTTTCTCTTGTGTCACTGACATTTTGACTCAGGTCCTGCGCTGTTGTAAGGGGCTGAACTGTAGGAGGAGTCCTTGACCTGTGCCCCCAAAGTGCTAGTGCCAGTCCTCCCCCATTACTTTGTCCCCAGGGTGCACAGTTACCCCGGGTGAGAACCATCGCTGTACAGGACACAGCCTGGGCGGGGTGGCCAACCCTGCTTCCACCCCCTTCTTCTGTAGACTCACCAGGAAGTCCTTCCGGCTCATTCCCAGCATCTCAGCACCCGCAGTGGGTGCATGGGGAGCCAAAGCAGCTCAGCCCTGAGTTTCTGCTTGGGACAAGAGTTTTTGGTGCCAGATTCAACCATTAGAGGTTCTTGTTGGCCAAAGGGAAGGTAACCCCCCATTTTGTCCTTGGGTCTGGCTCTGCTCTGACCCAGGATGCTGACTCTTTCTGGCTGTGTCTATTGTGATCATATTTTAAGAGGCAGCTTGGGACAGTGCCATCCCCTGCTGGGGGCGTGGGGAGCGGGGGTGGGGTAGGGAATGACGTGGAAGAAGGATCCTTGGGCCAAGCATCCAGGGTTGTTCTTCGCCACCTCCTCCAAAATCAGGTGTTGAAAGCAGCATTAGTGACTTCCTTGGAGTGGACCAGAAGTCAGAAAGACAGCAATGGGAATGTCGCAGGGCTGCAGGGAGGGGGTCTGGGCAGAATCTGTGTGCTGTCGGAGGTGGGGGTTCTGCGCTGACTGTCTGTGTAGACAAGCGTCACAGTCTAATCGTAAGAGCAGAGCAGCCGTCCCTCCACCTCTGCAGACTGATCGCTGCCCGCCACCCAGGTGCCAGACACACACGGGAGGGGAGGGAGACTCGGGCTAGCCTCAGCCTGGGAAGTCCGAGCCCGATCCACCTGCTGGGACCAGTGTGGTCCCCCCTTGCTTCACAACTGCTCTTTTTGGCATTTCCCTCCTTGAAGAAAAAGAGGGTGGAGGAGGTGTTTGCAAAAAACGGTCTTCGCTCCAGGGTAGCCAGCCCCGATACCCAGGCAGGTTTAGATTTGCCCAAGACACACAGGGGCCTCTTGAGTAGGGCTAACAAGAACTCCAAGGTGACCTGAAAGTCACCTGGTTGCAAGATGGGGCACAGAGACACTCCAGGACCCTGAAATATTGAATTCGGAGGGCAGACCATCAGGGTGGATCAGAGGTGGGGTCGACAGGCATGGGTGTGGTCAGTTCTCGGTGGCCTTCCTGGTGGCCTTGGCGACTCACACAGTCTAAGCCTGTTTCCTCTTCTAGAAAAGGCAAATAACAATGTCTTCCTTCTGTGACTTCAGAAAAATTACGCAAGAGGTCACCGAGGGGAACATTTCAAGAGGGGAAGTCCTTGTTTGTGTGTTGGTTCAGCTTTCTACGAGCTGATGTGATCTCGTGTGGAAGCCCCGGGACAGTGGCAGCTGCTGTCCCTGGCCAGCCTGGAGGAGCACATCCAGACACCCCCGGCAGGACCCCCCACCTCCCTGGATTTCTCCAGGGCCCGAGGGGCTGGGAGCCATCCACCCCTCCCACACGCCCACCCTCACCTTCAATCTCCAGGTCAGTTTCTGAGTCCTCCTGGGTGGGTTTCTCCTTCTCCACCGTCCCGGTGGCTTCGGCCTCACAGTAGAGTGCGTCATCGCTGCCCTGTGGCGCTAACCCGGTGTCCGTGTCATTCTCGCTCTCATTCTCGTCCTCATCTGGAAGAGAAACCCACCTCCTGGATTCAGGGAGTGAAGGCAGCCAGCCTGTCCAATGGCGCCTGCCACTGACTCTCCTTGGTCTCTGCTGCCTCCTCTGCCAGCCCTGTCAGGTGACTGTCCTACTGGCCCTCTGTCTGGATGCAGCACTGCCTGGTGGCCAAATGGTCAGTGGAGTCACATAACACACAGTCCCATTCTGGGTCCGGGAGGGTCTTGGAGGCCGGCTGCATGCTCGCCGTTCCCATCTCATTAGCTGGGGTGGGTTTTGGGGTCTGCTGTTCCTCTTTCAGTTGAAATGGTGTGTCTCGAAGCCTGCGCTTCCCTACCCGCAGGTGCACATGGTGCCCAGAGGGGGAAGGGGCTGCTAGGTGGTGATTTGGTTCAAATGCAAAGCAAAATGATCAAGGGGGCAGTTTGAGGGAGCAAGAGAGACAACTTGAGTCCTAAGAATTTGATCTCTCTTCTCCTTCCAACTCAACACTGTACTTATGACCAGGAAGAAGGGCTGAAATCCAAGGCTGTGATTCAACACGTGCACCTTGGTTTCATGAGACACGGGGGAGAGCTGAGCCTCCCTCACATAGGCCCCCCATCCTTGCTATGGTTCTTCCACTGGGCCACTGATCTGGGACCTGCTGTGGGCTCCCGACATCCACACACGAGGTCTGGAGTGCAGTCCTCCAGCATCTGCAGGTCTCTAATTTAGGAAATGATGCTGTGCCCAGGAGAACTTGGCCAGCCCACTCTCTAGGTGGCTGAGCATGTGTCAGGGGTCTGGTCCCACCTTCTGACCACCCAGATTCTAGGATGGTGGGGTTGCTAATGACCCCAGGTAAGCTTGTGTCTTTCTTAGTCCTTGTCCGAAGACCTGGGCCCCAACCTATGGCAACGTCTGTATGAAATGGGGTTCAAGTAGTAGTGGCCTGGGTTTGGGAGACACAGCCCAGCTGAGCTGCCCAACTGCTGCCCCGAGAAAAGGGCTGAACTTCTGAGTCCCACTATGCTCAGTAATCTAAGGATTTTAGAATTCCATTTGATCAGTCGGATGCCGGTAAATATTTACAGGCTCTCCAAGAAAAAGAAATATCCTGATTTACAGCGTTCGCCAATTCATGTGGTATAAATATTCCCAGCACAGCTGGTTTCTAACCACTAACGTGATGTCAACCAGCCCACGAAATGAAAATGAATTTGGCCAGTGCCGGTGTGAGCCAGTCCCAGAAGAGTGCCTAATGATCTCACTCTTTGCCAAGCCGGGAACCCAAGACCGAAGAAGGTCTGCGCTCCAGACCTCGTGTGTGGATGTCAGCGTGATGCATGCTGCCAGGTCTGGAGGGAACCAGGCAGAGAGAGAGGAGAGGGCCTCGGGGTCCACGTGATCACTGAGCCACGAGAGGTGGGATGCCTTGTCACCTTTTGTCTTGGACTCGAGAGTCTCCTCATCATCGTCCATGCTGCTAGGACTCCCTGGAGGGCTTCTGGCCACCTCTCCGCTGCTTGCCTAAGAAGTGCACCTGCCCATTCACCTCTGTGTCAAACTGGGCCTCCTGCCTCTGCATAGGCACACCCCGGGGGGCTGCGGTTACCCTTCCAACCCAGCAAGCATTGGGGAGAGCGGGCTCTGGGAGGACTTGGGCATGCACGGGTTGGATCCCATCTCTGCCTGGGAGAGGTAGCGGCTCCCCCTGCTCATCAGGAAGAGTGGTACAGCTCCGTTCCTGACAGCCCTGTGGAAAGGATGCCCACCCGCCTGCGACTTTGTGACTTAGGAGCCACTTTCATTTCACCTTCAACATTCCATGACCTCATGCAGTAATTGTGATCCTCCTGGGTGGACCTGGCAACAGCAGGCCTCCCACCCGCCTGGTGGCTCTGGCGGTCATCTTTTCCTCATATGTCCGCTGGGGCCAAGCCCAGGCTTGGCTGTGAGTGCTTGGGTGCTGTGGGGGGGCCTCTCAGTGGCGGTGTGTTTCCCTCTGAGTCAGGACCAAACTCAAGGCCCTTAATCAGGTGACCGTGAAGAACCGCCACCATGTTCTTCTCTCAGGGTGACTGTGCTTCGGGTACCAAGTATTTCAGTGATGGGTGAAGTCAGTTTTCTCCCACCCAGTTCCTCTTCCTTTTTTCTTCCCCCCTTGGGAGAGCATCCTCGGCCTTGGAGCAGAAGATCAAAAGCAAAGCACGAGAAACATATGTTCTACCAGGACAGTCTGTGGCAGCCAGAGCACTGTCCAGCCCCCACCACTGCGCTGCCTAACTCAAGACCAGGCAGCCACCAGCCCCAGCTCAGCGGTTTTCACACGCCCTGGAGCTGAAGTTCACTTGCAGTTTGCTGTCAAGAGAATCTGGAGGCGTGTTTGTTCCTTCTTGATAAACTTTCATCAACGGTCAGGTCAGTGAGTGGAGGGCTTGGGGGATGTGAGAATCCCTTTCTGCCCCTCAGAGGAATGGTGACCACCTAGAAATGTGTACAAGAAAACATGGTTAGAACCATGGCTCCAAAGAAACTAGCACCCCCCGAGGTGCTACGCCTTCATTCGGAGGGTTGTGCTGAAAAACACTAGCTGAGCATCTATTACGTTACAAAGTGCTAAGATAGCACCCTGGTGGGTGGGGATGAGGTTGTGATCAAGGCAGGGACCTTCCAAGAGAAGTGAGACATGCGAGAGTCAACAGGGCCATCCCTCGGGGAGGGTCCTGGGCACATATTTCTGGCAGAATTCCTGCTCATGTAAATGATTTGAGTCGCCCTGTATCAGCACGACAGCACCACTCTGGTGCCCTGCTCTCACGTGGTTCCTTGAGGGTAATACCAAGAAGGCTGAGGGGTGATCAGTTCCTAGGATGATCTGGGGATATCAGTCCTGGAGATCCTCACTTCTGGTTGGCCCACAGTGGTTTGGGGGATAAGAAAGCAGAATTGAGGGACAGAGGGAAGGGACCAGGGAGTATTCGGGTCCTGGTCTGGACTCTGGGTGCTCCACCTGACAGCACCGCAGTCTCAGGCATTGAAAGGTGAGTCAGGAAATTTGGAGGAAGGTAATCCAAACGGCCGTGGAGCACAGGCACCGCTGCCTGAGTCTGAGGGCAGCCCTGGAGATTGCAATGTCTTGTGAGGTGAGTGCCCTGGGAGCCCAGGCAAGGGGAGGTTTCTCCTGGCTGGAAACTTAGTCTGGATAGGTAGAGTCTGGGAAAAAGGAGTGTAGGACGCAAAGGGGAATAGGGAAAGGGAGACCCCGAGAGCCAGAGTAATCTCAGGGATAGACTCAAATGCAAGTGAGGAACAGAAGGAGGCCATTGGAGATTTTCTTTAGAATGGTAGACAGAAATATTATTTACCTACGAGTCAGTTATGGAAGAATAAAAAGTGTGTGTGTGTGTACTTATAAAACTCCTTATCTATGTTTATTTCTATAGCCATTCATTTGTATATACTCTTATTTTTGGTACCGAGGACAAAACTTAGGGCTTCACACATGCTAGGCAAATGATCGATCACTGAGCGACACCCCCAGACCTTCCATTTCTTTTATTTTTTGAGACATGTTCTCACTAGGCTGCCCAGGCTGTTCTTGAACTTGCAATCCTGCCTCCACCTCCCAAGTAGCTGGGATCACAGGTGTGCGCCGCCGAGCCAGGCCACAGAGCCCCGGTGTACAGAGGTAGTAAGCAAAACCCAGGAGTCTGTACTGATACCTCTGTCTCCAGCCCAGGACCCTAATGGCCCTCATGTGTCCCCCTTGTCACCTGTGCCATTTCTTTCTCAGTCAAGAAATCCTGCTCTCATTTTCTAATACATTTTTATTTATCCGTTCATCTCTAGTATATATATATATATAGTTTGAGAATTGCTAAACTGTACTCCCTGGAAACAAGGTTACCAGCTAGGGTACAGTATTTGCTAGAACATGGGTTTCTGTTGTTATTATTATTATTAGCATTTAAAATATTTGTTGTTCTAAGCTAGGCGCTTTGGTGCACACCTGTAATCCCAGCACTTAGGAGGCTGAGGCAGGAGGATTGCAAGTTCAAAGCCAGCCTCAGCAACTTAGCAAGGCCCTAAGCAACTCAGTGAGACCTTGTCTCTAAATAAAATACAAAATAGGGCTGGGGATGTGGCTTAGTGCCCTGGGTTCAATCCCCAGTACCAAAAAAAAAAAAAAAATTTGCTCTTTTTATTTGTTATTGTTGTTTATCCTTATAGTCGCCAATCAAAATGCCTTTTTCCCCAAAGTTGTTGGGTCAGTTCTTTCTTCCCATTCCCTTCAGGGTGGCTCTTTGATTGGGTAGTAACACAGATTCATTTGTCACTCAGCATTTCACACCCTGCCCTGTTCTGGTTAATGTCATTTTGTGCATACAGTAAAATTCTTCATGATGTCCAGTTCTATGGGTTTGGGTGAATGCACACGGTTGTGTATTCACCACGACAGTCCCATTCAAAAGAGGTCCCTTGGTGGTTAACTCCTCTACCACCCTAAACCCTGGTAACCCCTGTTCTGTTTTCTAGCAGAAATTGCTGACCTGATGGATATGGTGGTGCATATGTGTAACCCCAGCTACACAGGAAGTTGAGGCAGGAGGACTGCAAGTTTAAGGCCAGCCTGGACATCTTAGTGAGACCCTGTCTCAAAATAAAATTAAAAGGGGCTGGGGTGTAACTCGGTGGTAAAGTGCTTGCCTAGCATGTGTAAGGCCCTGGGTTCAATCCCTAATACTCCACCCACACCCCCCACCAAAAAAAAAAAAAAAAAAGAAAGAAATTGGCAAATGGCTTTCTAAAGCACTTGTACCATTTTGAATTTCCATCAAGAATGTCTGAGCATCAGCTGCTCCACATTTTCACAAAAATTTGGTCTTGCCAGTTTGTTTTGCCATTTATTAAGCATGTAAATGGTATTCCATGGGGGTTTTAATTTGCACTTCGCTAATGACTAATGATATTCCCTTTCATGTCTCCCTTGTTCCTCAGATCTGTTGCTTACTTTAAATTGGGTTACTTTCTTATTGAGGAGTTTTAAGAGTTCTCAATATATTCTAGATATGAGTCTTGTGTGAGAAAGATGATTTGAAAATATTCTGTTTCAGAGTGTGGATATTTGGTATAGTCTCCTTATTCTCTCCTGGTTTTTTTTTCTCTGTGGTACTGGGGATGGAACCCAGGAACTCCTGCATTCCAGGGAAGCACTCTACCCCTGAGCTACCTCCCACTTCTGGTCTTCTCTTTTTTTTTTTTCCTTAACAGTATTATGAACAGCAAAAAATTTTAAATTTTAATAAAGTCATATTTTGTTAAAATTATCATTTTTTCTTATGGATCATTTTTTGGTATCATATTACAAACTATTTGCTTATCCAAGATCATGCAGATTTTTTCCTATGTTTTATTCTAGAAGTTTATAGTCTTGGCTTTTACATTTTGGTCTATGATCTGTGTGTGTGTGTGTGTGTGTGTGTGTTACTAGGGATCAAATCCAGAGCCTTGTGCATGTTAGGCAAGCACCCTACCACTGAATTACATCTCCAACCCTTTTTACTTTAAGACAGTTGCCACCAAGTTGCCCATGCTGGCCTTGAACTTGAGATCCTTCTCCATCAGGTTCAGGAGTAGCAAGAATTATAGGTGTGCATTGCCACACTCAGCTCTAGGTCTATGATCCTTTTAGAAGTTTTTATTATGGGAAAATATAGATAACATTTAAAATCTTTTAATTGTATGACTAGGTATATTAAATATATTTGCAATGTTGTGTGACCATTATATTATCTATTTCCAAAAACATTTAAACTTCTTTTTAAAAAATATTTTTAAGTTGTCAATGGATCAGTTATTTATTTATTTATTTATTTCATTTATTTATTTATATATACATGTGGTGCTGAGGATTAAACACAGGGCCTCACACGTGCCAGGCAAGGGCTCTACCACTGAGCCACAACTCCAGCTCAACATTTAAATTTCTTTTGAGTTAATTTTTGTATAAGTTACAAGGTTCAGGTTGAGGTTCATTTGTTTTGCATGTGGCTGTCCAACTGGGCCAGGACCCTTTATCGAAAAGATTGTTCTTTCTCCATTTAGTGGTCTTCTCACAATTTTAATTTGCTCATGGTTAGATTTTTGTCATTTTGGTTCCATCGTTCACAAACCACACACCTAGTATGTGTTGTACAGTCTGACGACACACACCGTTGTGCTTTTAAACCTCTGGTTTGTGAGAGAGGGTCCCCAAGGTGCTGAGAGGTGGGCCTGTGGCACTTAGTGAGTGGGAGGGGAACTGATGCATGGAACTGGGGTGGAAGAGACAGTCCGGAGGAGAGGAACTGTGATTCTGACTTGAAATCAGTCAAAAAGACTGTCACCTGGGGCACGGTATGGATGTCAAATACTAAGAGAACAACAGTTTCTTTATCACTATGATTCCTTCTATTACCTGTGAGACTCAAGACAGAGGGAACCCTTAGTGTACTATAAGCTACCATTTATATGGCACTTGTAAGTGCCAGCCATGGCTCCCTGGACTTTACATGCATTAATGCATTTAAGTTGCCCAACAACTATTATTATTATTATTATTATTATTATTATTATTTTGGCACTGGGGATTGAACCCAGGGGCACTCCACCACTGAGCCACATCCCCAGCCCTATTTTCTATTTTATTTAGAGACAGGGTCTCACTGAGTTGCTTAGGGCCTCGCTAAGTTGCTGAGGCTGGCTTTCAACTTGAGATCCTCCTGCCTCAACCTCCCAAATGCTTGGATTACAGGCGTGCGCCACCACGCCTGGCCAACAACTATTATTATGCTATTATGAAACACCATTATTATTCCAGTTTTACAGATGAGGAAACTGAACACAGAAAGGTTAAGTAATGGGCCCAAGGTCACACAGCTTATAAGTGGCAGAACTGTGATGTAGGTGAAGTCGGTCTGGCTGTGAAGCCTCTGTTGCCTCTCCACATTGACCCCTTTGCTGTTCTGTGAACATGACAGGGTTATTTCCTGCGTCAGAGTAACTGCTGCCTCTGGATCAGAAGGTTTGTACCTGGCTGACACATTTCAGGGTTGGTGAGTTATAATCCAGTGGCCAAATCTAGTCTCCATTGCTTGGTTTTATTAAAAAAAAAGTTTTGTTGACAACTTACCAAGATCTTTTTTTTTTTTTTTTTTTTTTTTGGTGGTCCTGGGGATCGAACCCAGGGCCTTGTATGAAAAGGGCTAGGGATGTGGCTCAGTGGTTAAGTACTCCTCAGTTCAATTCCCACTACTACCTCCCCTTGCAAAGTTGAAGCACATTAATTGATGGTTTATTTCGGCAGCCTGTGGTTGCTCTCATGCTACATGGCAGAGTTGGGCAGTTGCTGCAAGATCAAAACTGTTCCTTATCTGACCCTTTAAGAAAGAGTATTTGATGGTCACCAGCATAAGACGATAACCAAAGGTCCAAGTTTTTCAAGGGAGAGAATGGAGAGAAAGCATCAAAGACAGGAAGTTGGCAGAAACCATAACAGGAGGCAAGATGAGGGAACACCACCAAAGAAAGAAACATGGTGTTGTTTGTTGTAATAACACAAATTTTAAGCTAAGAATGATTTCTTTAAATGGTACTTTAAAATCAAATCAGGTTTCAAATATGGGGGTGTCTCTGAGAGAAAGGCACTTTCTGGAGGATGGTACTGTAAAGCCAAAAACTTCGGCAAATGCAAACAAATTCCCCATTATGTGTTTGTCTTAGCTTTTTCATCGCTGTGACCAAAAGACCTGACAAGAACAATGCAGAGGAGGAAAAGTTTATTTGGGGCTCATGGTTGGAAAGGTTCAGTTCATGGTCGGCCAACTCCATAGCTCTGGGCCTGAGATGAGGCAGAACATCATGGCGGAAGTGATGAAGGAAGGAAGCAGCTCAGGACATGGCAGTCAGGAAGCAGAGAGCTCCAGTCACCAGGGACAAAATACAAACCCCAAAGACTCGCCCCCAGTGTCCCACCTCCTCCAGCTGTACCCTGCCTGCCTATCATTACCACCCAGTTAATTCCTATCAGTGGATGAATGTGTTGATTAGGTTAAGGTTCTCACAACCCAATCATTTCGCTCAAGTCAAGGTCAGAAGGGAAAAAAGGATATATAGATCTATGACCCAGGAAAAGAATTTGGGTTTCAAAAAATGTAGGTGTGTGAGTTGTCAGGATATGGATGGTATTGGAAGCCATTAAAGAGGCAAACATTTCTCAAGAAGGGACTGTAGAGTCGTAGGGGGAGAGAGGTCAAAGGTGAAGTCTTAGGGACACTATCTGTAGAAGGAGGGTGGTCAGTGGAATATAAATGAAGGACACATTGACAGAATGTTCACAGAGATAGAAGGAAACAAGCATGTCACAGAAACCAAGGGAGGAGAATCTTACAAAACAGGGGAGTTGTGTGAAATGGTAGAATATCCAAAAACCAGGAAGACTTGAAGTGTGTCTTTTCAGTAGACCCCAATTGTCCTCAACAGGGAAGTTCAATGGCGTGGTCACAGTAGTGGAGGGTATATTTCTGTCAAATGAGCCTGAGTGAGAGGTGAGGAGGTACAGAGAACTGGTGTAGACAACTCTCTGAAGATGGCTGAAAGTGAGGAGAGAGAGGGTTAGTCAAGGGGATCTGGAACAGGCGGGGGATTTCATGAGAAGGCATGACTGAGCATGCTTCAGGGTAATGAGAGAGTCAACAAAGAAAAGGAGGGAAGTGAGGAGAAATAGCACCATCTCTGGGAGGGGGGAGGAAGGTGTTTTTGGATACTGTTCCCCGTACTGTTGTGGTAGCAGGGAGGAGAGAGTTGACATTCGTGGCTCTACTTCTCTCAAGCTGGCTGGAGCTGGGTGTGTTAGCTCACACCTGTACCCAGCGACTCAGGAGGTTGAGGCAGGAGGATCACAAGTTTGAGGCCAGACTGGGCTACTTAGCAAGACCCTGTTTCAAAATAAAAAGGGTTGGAGATGTTGCTCAGTGGTAAAATACCCTTGGGTTCCATTCCCAGTAAAAACTAAATAAATAAAAATAAATTTAAAAAATTACATATGTGGTTCACGTTATTTTTCTTTTGGGCAGCACCGCTCTAGGTCTTGGTCTGTAGCCTCTGTAATCTTGAAAGAATTCTGCAGCCTCCTGTATATTGCGCAGGTCCAACTGATAAATTAATACAGGCAGCCATCCTGTTGAATTTTCATATCTACCTTTTGTCAGAAGCAAAATGTGAGCCCTCAAGGGTGTGCATTTTCTGTATGCAGGAAATTCATCTTTAAAAGAGCACTTTAAATCCCTCAAAAGTACTGTAAAAGCTCCCCCTTGTCCCATTACGTAGGTTCTGCATCTCAAAACCATGCTAATGATGAATGTAGATCACTCCTGTGTGAATGGGGCGGCTAATCCCTCTCGGGATTATTTCTGACATATCGAAGCTAGAGACGGTGCAGATCATATTTGTAATTTTCCTTTGACTGAGGAAGCCTGAGGCTGCACTTCCCCAGGCCAAGTTTCCTTGGAATCTGCAGTTACTCGTTTGCTTAGCAATGCCACATTGCAGTTTGGAGGGCAGGAACCTTGTTCCGGCCAGGGATTTGTAGTGGGGATCGAATCCAGGAATGCTTCACCGCTAATTTACATTCTCCATCCTTTTTGAGACAAGTCCTCCCTACATTGCTGAGTTTCTCGCTTAATTGCTAAGACTGGTCTTGAAATTGCGATCCTCCTGCCTCAGCCTCTGGAGTCACTGGGATTACAGGATTGCAATTTCTGAGTGGCTTCCCAGCCTTCAGATTGAGGCCCCTGGTTCATCTCCAAGGGTGTGGGCTGAAGGCAGACGCTGCTGCAGCTGGAGCTAAGGGTATTCGTGGGGGAAGGCCAAGCTACTGACTCTCTCCTTCTTCCTCCTCTTAGCCCTTCAGTGTTATGATGTACCCAGCTGGTCCAGGATCTGGTGACTCCCCAGAGGGCTTCCCTGAACAACCGAGGCTCCAACCACAAATTGGAAATCGCACAGCCCAGACACTGGGTACCGAAAGTGGGTGTACTATATAGTCCTTCCTTCTTCAGAGCGTGGTTGGGGCAGAAGATTGAGGGTGGGGGATTGGAGAAGAAAGACCCAGAGCTTTGTAGAACAGAATCCACGGAAGAACTGGCCTTCATTTGGTGGGATACACTTTGCTGGATCATCTGTCTTCACCGAGTGCCTGGAACGTTTTAGGCCGTAGAGAGACTCCTCCGGGAAACAAGCACGAGTTAGAGTTGATCTCTGGCCTTGTGGATCCCTTTCTTTCCTTCCTCCCTCCCTTCTTCCACCCACCCTTACCAGTGAGAACCCCCCACCACACACACACTTCTTCGAGATTAGGGAAAAGAAGGCCCATTTGGAACAGGTGGGAAAGAGATAAAAACCTCTCGATTTGTATCTAGAAATCTCATCTGGGGAAGACAGTAAAGGCAGGAAGGGGTGGAGGGAGAATGGGAAAAGCTGACGCCCTCTCCTCTCTGGGCTGAGAACTAGATTATAGAAGGGGTTATGGAGAGCCTCAGAGAAAATCCAGCTCCTATCATCACAGATGAGGAAACTGGAAGGGCAGAAAGGGCATGCGGTGGCCCCAAGGTAGACACCTAATTAGTGGCAGAAGTGGGGATAAAATTGAGGCCTTGAAGGACACCACAGAGTCCCAGGCGAGGCACTCAAATTTTAATCCCAGCGCTTCGCGGGCGGATGGAATCGGGGCAGGCGCGTTGCCATGGCGCCGGCTCGGCCCCGCCCCGCCCCGCCCCGCCCCGCCCCGCCCCGCCCTGCGGGTGCACTGCGGCTGCGCTACCAATAAAGTTGTTGATGCGGGCGGCGCACACGTGGGCCGGCCGGGGCGGGGCCTGGCGGCGCGGGGCGGGGCGAGCGGAGCTGAGGAAGACCCGGCGGGCGGCAGCGAGGAGGGCGGCGCGGGGGCCGGCCATGATCGCGTCGTGCCTGTGTTACCTGCTGCTGCCGGCCGCGCGCCTCTTCCGCGCCCTCTCAGGTACCGGCCCCATGTCTGACGGGCGGGAGCCCGGACCCGGCCTGCCTCTACGGGGCCCGGGACGGCGTGCGGAGCGCCGGTCCGCCGGTCACGGTCCCCCGGCAGCGCCAAGGTGTGGGGAGGCGGTCCTTGACCCGCCCCCGGCCGACCTGGCCCCACGAGGCCCGGCCCGGCCCGGCCCGCCCCGGCCGGCGACTCTCGTGGGCGGCCCTTCTAGCCTGTGGCTGGTGACGTCGGGCTACGGTTAACGTGGACGCGGGCTGGGGAAGGGGCCGCCCTCCCAGGCCGTGGGGTGCAGGTTCTGGGGCCGGCTCAGCCACCGCCCGGGGGTCGGGAGGGTGGCAACCCCGGCCCAAGCGAGTGCCCGAATGAATCTCCGCCGGGAGCGGCGGGGCGGCCCGGGGTCTGTGGGCTGGGTCTGGATGCACCTGTCTTCACCTGCTCACTTGACAGCCGCCGCCCAGCTCTGTGTTCTCGCTCAGCAGAGTCTGGTTGAAACAGACGCTCAGAAGCCAGAGACACACTTAAACCTCAGCTCTGGAGCATTGGTCCCGGGGATTTAGAGATGTGGTGGGATGGGGGCAATGCCCCGGGGATGCTTCATAGAGAAGAGGGAGGGTTATTCCTTCACTTCTTCATAATCTGCTTGTGCTCCGCATTCCTGGTCTTTGAAATTCCAGAGACTTATGCGACCCTCAGTTCCTCTCTGAGATCACATAGAACCCCCAGACTCTTCTGCAACATAGGGGACAGGACCGTGAAGTATAGTAATGAGCTCAACTGCATTGTGTACTTTTTATTTCTGGAACTCTACCCAATGTGTGTGTAATAATACGTTTCATGTTAAAAATATATATATGTATATATATTTCTGTGGTCTCTGCCACTGGAACACAAGTTTCAGGAGGGCAGGACCTAGTCCATTTTGTTCATTGTATCTTGCTAACACCTTGCCTGGTGTGTGATAGGTACTCAGTGAATTCAGGAATGTCTTGTGTGTCCTTACTCTCTGGAATGGGAAATTCTACAGAAGCCGTTGTTTTCAGAGAACTAAGCATATGTTGCTGTGGTGTCTGGAGTTTGTCCAATGTCCACGGTAGCAGTTTTAGTAACATATGCTAGTCCAGAGGTTTCCAGAACAGTAGAGTTCTAGGAATCACAGAGGAAGCCCCCTCCCCACCTGCACATTAAACTCCCACTTATAACAACTTTGTGTATTTGGTTTTTAAATGAGATTTTAAAAAACTTTCTGCTTAAAAAGAAATCACAAACAACAAAACGACTCAGTTTGAAAGTAGTAACTTTATGCTTATATACGAAGACCCTTTGCCATCTGCTATACATAGAGATTGTGTCAAGGGCAGATAATTAGCAAGTCCCTGAGATTATAAGCCCAGCAACAGGCCCAGCAAAGCAGCTCACAGGTTTAGAGCAGATTTCTCAGCACTGTTGTCGTTTGGAGTGAGTCTGTCCTGTGCATTGTAGGACAATCTGCATCCCTGTCCTCTAGCACTAAGTGCCAGTAGCACTGCCACCGTGTGACAACCACAGTGTCTCTGGATATTGCTAAATGTCCCCTATGTGCAAAATCTCCCAACCACCCACTGGAGTTGAAAGTCACTGGTTTAGAGTGACAAATTAATATAAATGAGATATTGGAACTGTAGATATTTGAACCATTTGGAAGTTTTTCTTTAAAAAATTGCCAGTAAAGTCAATCTCAAGTGATAGGGAGTCTTCATTGTGCATGGCACTTGTCTTATGCTGTAAATAAGCTATTCAGTGTGGATTGGGTTGTTTGTCCTCACTGAAATACTGTACTTGAGGGGGGGGTTTGAAGCTCTTATTTTAAAGATTCTCTCATCTGCTTTCTTATTTGTTGGCTGTTATTTGTAGCTGCGGTGGCAGAGAGATGACAGCTGTCTCTTAACTGTCAGTTGTTAGCACCTTTTAATTTACAGCCTCTGATATGTTGTGGAATGGGAAAGCAGATAATGAAATTTGTGAAAATTCTATGAGTAGAATAAATAACTTTGAAAAGAGGCCCAAGGGTGTTAGCAAAAAAGAAAGTATGTAGATTTTGAGACTGTTTGCTTTTTCTTTTGGAATGCCTTAATAGATTAGGGATTTACAGAGCTAAAATAATCCTCATGGAGATGATCTAATCTGAACTTTTCTTGTCCCCATTTTATAGTTAAGAGTAAGTCCTCAGAGTAGGGACATTGTCCAAGTTCAGTTAGTTTTGTTAATTTTGGTGCTAGACCATAAGCCACAGTTCTGTTTCATAGTCAGGTGTTAGTTCTAATATAACATGAATTTTGGAACCAGAGAGTTGATGTTAATAGCAATCAACCTCCAGATGAAAAGGATGTGGTTATATGGACCTGTCTGTGCCCTAGATTATGTGAGACAGCTTTTCTTTCAGTACCTGGTGGTAAGCACTTTGCTCTGGCAGTGCTGTTATAGGCATTAGGGTGGGCAGGCCTGGTGCTGGTGTAATAATGAGCAAGGGGGCATGATTCTTGCTAGTATGGGGTTTACATTCCACCTGCAAGCAGAGTGTGGGTTGGGTGATGGGGTGTCTTATAACCTGATGTTTTGGCTTTCCTCCTAGATGCTTTCTTTACATGTCGAAAAAATGCCCTCCTGGCGAAGAGCTCGTCCCCCCAGGTAGAGGGTGACTTTGCCATGGCCCCTCGGGGCCCTGACCAGGAGGAGTGTGAGGGCCTGCTGCAGCAGTGGCGAGAAGAAGGGTCGAGCCAGGTGCTCTCAACTGCGAGTGAGGGTCCCCTTGCAGATAAGGGATTAGCCCAGAGCAGCCTGGCACTCCTGATGGATAATCCTGGAGAACAGGATGCTGCTTCAGAGGACAAGTGGTCCAGCAGGCAGCTGAGTGACCTGCGGGCAGCAGAGAACCTGGATGAGCCTTTCTCTGAGGTGCTAGGAGAGGAGCCGCTGGCAGAGGTCGAGGGCCCCTTGTGGGCAGCTGTCCCTGTGCAGACGGGCCCCCAGTATGCAGACTGTGCTGTCCTCCCAATGGGCGCCCTGGCTGCAGAGCAATGGGAAGAGGACCCTGCCATGGTGGCCTGGAGCATAGCACCAGAACCTATGCCCCAGGAAGAGAATCCCATCTGGCCCTTTGAAGGCCTGGGGCAGTTGCAGCCTCCCCCAATGGAAATACCATATCACGGTGAGTTGGACAACTAACTGAACGAGCCAGAGCTTGTCTTGGGGAAGATTCTTGGTGGGAATTCTGCTGCTGCTGTGTTCTGTTTCTGAGAATCTTTTGGTCTCAGATCTAGAGGGGTGTTGCAGATCATCTTTTCCAGCCCCATGGACTTACTGATGAAATAATCACAGTGCAGAGAGGTAGTGGGACATGTCACACAGCCAGCTAGGGGAAGAACTGAGACCTGATGCCGGTTCTGGTTCTCCATTCTTGTTATAGAGGTGACTCAGGGGCTTTCTAGGGGTAGTGGTTGAGAAGTCTCAGGGCCTCCACTCTCTGCCTTAGCCAGAATAACTCTTGTTACATATTGGGAGTCCATTAAAATTTGAAGAAAGGTTCTGTGGCTCTAATAGGTTTGAAATCTCCCAGCTGCCCCATGCTACAACTAGGAGTAGAGGTTGGAAAAGTCCCAAGACTGGAATTACTCCAGAAATGTCTTTAATCTCAGGTGACTATAAACTACACCCAGCTGAGTGATTCTCCAGAGACTCATGATATAGCCAAAGTGAGAGATTTTCAGACTCTTTTCAGTATTTTCTAAGCATCTACTGGAGTGCTAGGTAGTGGGGATGCAGTGGTGCACAGGTCAAGATTGTCTTTGACTTTGTTTAGTCTAAGAATGTTCCTAAGCTTCCCTAAATCACCACACACAGGGATGGTGACAGGAGCAATGGAAATAGGAACTTGAAGCATAATATTACAGGTCAGGAGTAGGGGTGGTGGAGCCTGTGGGTGACTGTGCTTGTCATGAACTCTTCCCCCCAACCCCTCTGCAGAAATCTTGTGGCGAGAATGGGAGGATTTCTCCACCCAGCCAGATGCTCAGGGCCTGGAGGCAGGGGATGGCCCTCAGTTCCAGTTCACTCTGATGTCTTACAACATCCTGGCGCAGGATCTCATGCAGCAGAGCTCAGAGCTCTATCTGCATTGCCATCCGGACATCCTCAATTGGAACTATCGCTTTGCAAACCTCATGCAGGAATTCCAGCACTGGGACCCTGATGTGAGTGAAGGGGGACGTGCCATTGCATTGGTGCTAGGCCTGGGCTGCTTCCCGATGGTCTTAGAGAATGAGTTCAGTCCATAGGGCAGATGATTACAGTCCAGCCTCACACCCGAGCCTGCCTGCTTAGGACGTTTGAGTTTTTGGCAGATCCTCAGACACTCCTGAGGTGGATGTTTTCCAGCACCTTTATGCAAGGAGGGAAACAGGAATTCATGGAGCAGGAAAATCTAGTGCACCTGTCTGGCCTCCTCAGCTTAAGTCTGGGCTTGTTTTTGATGTGGGTGCCTGGGAAGTCAGTCCTGTGGGCAGTGTGACCCTACCTGAGATCGTAGCAGCTTCCTACTTGGGAGCCTGTGCCTAGGGAGTGGGAGTCACGTTCTAAAACTCTGGAGTGATTGCTTTCCTTGTCAATTTTCCAGATCCTGTGTCTCCAGGAAGTCCAGGAAGATCATTACTGGGAGCAGCTGGAGCCCTCTCTGCGAATGATGGGTATTGCATGCTTGCCAGCTTTTCTTCCTCCAGCCCTGTCTACCTCTCCTGAAGCCATGTCATTTCCTTGTGTCTTAGTTAGCCCTCAGTCTCACCCGTGAGCTAGCACTTTCCACATGTGGGTGAAAAAGGAGCTGAGTTCTACGGTTTTTAAAGCAGTTCTGATGCATTGCTGCATAACCCTTGAAGTAACCAACCCTGTGAGGCTGAGTATTTTTATTCCCATTTTACAGTTGAGGAAACTGAGGTTCTGAAAGTTTGGTGTGATTTGCTCAAAATCACAAAACTACAAAATTAGTTGTGGAACTAGGACTCCAACTTCTCTGACTCCAAATACTTTGTTCTTTCTGTTATGTTTTATTGCTTCATACCCTTCCCTCCCTCCTTTCCTTTCTAGCCCTTCAGACATCTGGTTACAGCTGTAAGGGAATCTCTGCAGGACCAAGGAGGTGTCAAGGACAAGGATACCCCTTATTGAGCAGCAGGAACAGTGCCTTAGGGACACGCCCCTGATCTGCTGCCGCTGGTTGGAAGGGGTTCAGACTTCAGGGACTCTGACCGATCTCCTTGGTGGGATTTTCCTTGTAGGCTTTACCTGTTTCTACAAGAGGAGGACCGGGTGTAAAACTGATGGCTGTGCTGTCTGCTACAAGCCCACCAGATTCCGTCTGCTCTGTGCCAGCCCTGTGGAGTACTTCCGGCCTGGCTTGGAGCTCCTCAATCGGGACAATGTGGGCTTAGTGTTGCTGCTGCAGCCACTAGTCCCAGAAGGCTTGGGGCAGGTCTCAGTGGCCCCCCTGTGTGTGGCAAATACCCACGTCCTGTACAACCCACGCCGGGGTGACGTCAAACTGGCCCAGATGGCCATTCTCCTGGCTGAAGTGGACAAGGTGGCCAGGTTGTCAGATGGCAGCCACTGCCCTATCATCCTGTGTGGGGACCTGAATTCTGTCCCTGATTCACCTCTCTACAACTTCATCAGGGACGGAGAGCTCCAGTACAGTGGGATGCCAGCCTGGAAGGTGAAAGCGGGGAGGCCACGGTGATGGTGGGGCGGGACATGGTCTAGGGAGAGATTGGGTGTTGGCGTCAGGTGCTGCTTCTGTGGCAGGGACTCGGTTAAACCTCTTC
This sequence comes from Glaucomys volans, assembly GCA_020662805.1. Classification (NCBI taxonomy): domain Eukaryota; kingdom Metazoa; phylum Chordata; class Mammalia; order Rodentia; family Sciuridae; genus Glaucomys; species Glaucomys volans. The sequence goes on along the minus strand of JAJEJO010004516.1, from coordinate 52,471 downwards.
TGGCTCCCTCCTTTTTCTCCTTATGTTGAACAGCTTGTGCTCAAACTAGAAGTTAGGAACTCATGAGTACCTTTGGCATGTTGAAAACCTTTTGGTTTTTATCATGTGTGTTTAATTCACAAGTAATACATAAGTATATTTTTGCAAGGATTCAAACATAAGGCAAAAGCCCCCTTTATTACCTAAATTCCTACTTCTCCTATTAGAGTCAAGTACTGATTGTTCTAAATTTGGTGGTGGTCTTCCAGATTGTTTTCTATCCTTGTATAGTGATATCTCTGTTTCTATGATATTATAATCACAATTTACATTTATTAAGCACTTAGCGTGTGCCAAGTGCTATTTTAAGCACTTTACATGCATTAACTCATTTTCACTATTTCTATCATTGCTTCTGTTTTATAAGTGAGGAAGATTAAGGCCCAAGAGAAGTTAAGTAATTTGCTTTAGGTTATGCAGGTAATTAGCCGTAGAGCTGGGGTTTGTACCCAATGAGCTCTGGCCCCAACGCTCTTGCCCTCTACTGTGCTGTGATTGCTTGTAACAGCAATGTGTAATCATGCATCTGGGATATGTTATTGTACTGTATTATAATTGATGATATAGTACTGCATGTTTTATTTGTAGCTTGTTTTTTCTTTTCACTCAACAATTTGCATACGGATCTATCACATACCCCTACCCTCTGCACTCCGTGGTGTTGGGGTTCTGATCTAGGCTCTTGCACATGCTAGTTAAGCACTCTACCACTGCGTTACATCCCAGCCCTTTATTTTATTTTGAGAAAAGGTCTCACTAAGTTGCCCAGGCTGGCCCTGAACTTGAGATCCTCTTCCCTCCGCCTCCTGAGTAGCTGGGATTTCAGGTCTGGGCCGTGGTGCCTGACTTTCTCACATACCTCTTGGCTGCTGAATATTGATAGCATATACAGCTCATAGTTTTATCAGCTTGTGCTGGTTTCTTTGTATTTCACTTAATCTCTTTGTTCCTCTCTTTGTCTTTGCTTAGCTTTTGGCAAAGCACAGTGGAGAAAGGACACAAAATGATTGAATTATTGCTGAGCACTTGGGCTTCTATTTTAATGAGGTTATTCAAGTGCCAACAGTGTTCCAGTTGCCCAGAGAAGGCCATTATCCTTCTGTAAAGGAGCTGTAATCAGGAGCTCAGAGAACAGGAAAAAGAATTTGCTGAGTGCCAACCACATGACAGGCACTGATGTGTAGCAGATTTGCTTTGAAGCCAGACAGTCTTGAGTTCAAATCCCTGCTCTGCCACCTTGGACAGGTCACTGAAGTCCTACTTGCCTTATCTGTATTTGGGTATATAATAGGGCCTACATCAGAATGTGCAAGCTTTTGTTTGTTTTCTTTTTAAAAATAGATTAAATAAAATAATGCATGTAAAGTGTTTTCCATTTTGTGGTTCAAAGGAAGCAGTCAGTAATTGGTAGCGTTTTTATCAAGATTTTTAATTGTTCATGATATTTTACAGTGAAGGATGTTGAACCCAATAGAGTTAACTAACTTGTCCAAAGTCACAGCTCTTAAATAGCCATTGAATTTCAGGTCTGTCTTACTTCAGATGACATATTGAAAGTTTGTGCCCTTTAAGAACAGAGGGATTGTGTCTGTCACCACTCTATCCCCAGCACTTTAGTGTCTTGCACATGGTTGGCATTCAAATATTTGTTGTTGTTAAATGAAATAAAGGGCATTTTGCTACCCATGTTGGAGATGTACAGATGACTGATGTTGCCGAATGTTTCCCCCACTACGTTCTGTGTGTTCCCAGGCTGCTCAGTGGCTTTGACCGAGGATGGTGACATAGATACGGTAAAGTGCTTTGGTGCATTTCCCATTTGGTTTGACCCTGTGGTTTCCCAGTAATAGGCTCAGGATATTAGGCCTTGACCCAGAAGATCCAAAGGTCAGGATAAACCTCTTCCCAACTTAAGTTAAAGCCTCCGAGATTTGGCCTTTCCTGTGGAGAACTGTGTAGATTTTTCTTAGATGAAACTTGGAACCACATGCTTATACAGTTTAATTCACATACCTCATTCTCTCATTTCCCCTTCCTGTTTCATGGACCTATCAGTGTTTCTAGTGAAAAGCAATGTTTTAAATTAGCTCCTTATTTTTAACTTTCCCCTGAGACCTAAGTGGCTTGTTCTTCTCACTGTCCTCCACATGTATGTAGTGTGTGATTTTGTGTGTTTGTCCCACATGTCCCAAACATGGACTGTTAATTTCCTTTTTCTGTCTTGGTTTCCTCATTCCCACCTTGCTCTTTCCCTCTAGGTATCTGGGCAGGAAGACTTCTCCCATCAGCTTTATCAGAGGAAACTGCAGGTCCCACTGTGGCCCAGCTCTCTGGGCATCACTGATTGCTGTCAGTATGTCACCTGTCACCCTAAGAGATCAGGTAAGCATATGGCACATTCTTGGTTGGCTGTGTCTTCATGCCAATTTTGGGAGAAAGCTTGTTTCTCAATGATTGGAAAGTGTAGTCTCAATTCTCTTAGCGAGTTCCTATGTTTTTCTCACTGTCTTCCACGTGATCACCCAGTGAAATGGACATCTTTCAATCAGGGCTAGTGGAAAGTCTCTTTGTCTTTAGCACAGACCTCCCCTGTGTTGTTATGCTGGAAGCTTCTTGGTGCAAAGGAGGTATCAACATGTGACTCCTTTTCCTTTCTTTGACTATATGGCTTTTCCTGGTTTACAGAGAGACGTAAGTATGGCCGAGACTTCCTGCTACGTTTTCGCTTCTGCAACATTGCTTGTCAGCGACCAGTAGGACTGGTTCTCATGGAAGGAGTGACAGACACTAAGCCAGGTAATGGAACTAAGCCTGCTTTCTTCATCCTCTTCCTTTCTTACTCCTGACTTTTGTCAGTTCTGTGGTTTCCTAGTCTTTTCTAAATATGACTCTTAGAGATCAGCTTCTAGAAATAAGTCTCCAAGGAGGAAATGGAGTTGAGTTAATTGGTCATATGCATGTGTGGAAATTTAGTGTGTTAAGAGCACTGGACCAGGAATCAAGTGTTGTGGGTTCCCATTAGCTCTAAGACCTTGTAAACCTTATCACCTTTTGAGGCTTAACTTGCTAATAACTAGCATGTGTACAGTGTTTCTAGGGGAGAAGACATACATGTTGATGCTTCAGAAATCATAAGGTGACAGTGGACCTGGTTATAATAAACAGTTGCTCCTGTGGAGAATTTCCAGATTGAATGTAGCAGAGTATACATGACATTCTCCCCATCTCATCTCTGGAGTCACTTCAAAGCACCAAAGAGGATGGGAAAAAGAAATGCAAACTCCATCTTTAACAAAAGTAGGAGATCTGAAGATATCTGATACCATGAGCCACAATGCAGGTGGAATGGCTGCAAGAAGTACTGGATGATGTTCCAGGGTTGCTGCAGGAAGTATGGAGAGGCTCCTCTCTGGGGCTGTATGACCCTCAGCCAGAACCAGCAGAGTACATTTCCTCAAGGTGAGGAATAAACCTTAAGGCACAAAACCAAAATTCTGTGTTTTTGCAACAAGAATAGAATGCTAAGATTGTGTGTGATAGGAAAGTCTGTGGGCTGTTGGGATCCTAAGAGGCAGTGGAGGAGGGATCCAGCAAGGAACCAAACCATGTTTGCATTAAGCAGTCTATTCAGGTGGTGGAAGGTGATGAGATGCTCATAGAGCTGCATCTCTTTGGCTGGGAAGAAGTAAAGTCCTCATGTAATACTGTGTCATGAGGAGAATTCCTGTTACTGGAATGCATAACCGGGCCTTCCTTTGCATAAACATTCAGGTAGCTGGTGCAGAAGAACTGAGGCTGATTCAAAGCTGGGCTTGCCTAAAACACTGTGGGATCTGCACTAAATTGCTATAAGAAAAAAAGAAGGAATGGAAAAACAAAAGACAGATAAAGAATGCTTCAAACAATAGAAAAAAAGAAGGGAAGGATAAAAGAAGAAAAGGGGAAAAAAAGAACATACTTCAAAGATAAAAATTGTTGCCATGAAGCATGTGGAAATTATGACTATTTTCCCATGAATTAAAAAAAAATGAAGCAATCACCTTTACATAAGAGCACAAAAATCAAATTACTTGCTTTTATGAAATCAGATCAGGCGTGTGGCAAGAAATCAGAAGATGATTTTGTTTTCTTTGCAGCACTGGGGATTGAAGCCCAGAGCTTGTACATGCTTATCTGCTGAGCTGCATCCCCAGCCCAAGATATCAGCAGATGAAATATAAGCTGTGGAGTGCAGAAAAGAAGGAACACTAGCAAAAAGAAAAGCATAAAAAGGATTTAGAGAGAAAATGACAGTAGTGAAAGATAAGGGAGATTCAACATAGGCATAATTGGAGTTCACAAAGAAGAAAACCAAAATGAAAAGATGTGAATCTCCAGATTCAGAAGACATATCATCTTTTGGTGAAAAAAAAAAAAAATCATGTAGGAGCATCAACACTAAGACATCATAGTGAAATTATAGAAGCCAAAGACAAAAGAATCTTTTGGGCAGTTGAACCAAAAGATTCTGCTACTTTTAAGTGTAACCATGATTAGATTGGCTCCAGATTTCTTAATGTCAACATTCAACTTTGGAAAACGAGGCTTCAAGAAAAACAGGTTTAGGTCAAGATTTGATAATCACTAACAGTGCTTGAAGAAACAAGTAGAGGAGGATACGAAGACAACCAGATAAAGGCTAAAAAACTATAGTAAAAGGACTGGTGGTGAGTGGTGAATTTGTTTTTCTTGTACGAGTTTAATTTGTTTGGCATTTTTGCACAGGGCAGTGAACATTTCAGTGGCTCAGTTTTTTAACTGCAAAGCTTAGGTATTATATACCTGGGGCAAGAACAGTAGTGATAACAGTGATTGCCACTATGCATTGAGCGACTGGCATGTTCCAGGAACTGAGGAAAGTGCTTGTATCAGTCAGGCTCAGCCAGGAGAGCTGTGGCACAGTATTTTTATTTATTTATTTATTTTTTTGGAACCAGGGATTGAACTCAGGGACACTCGGCCACTGAGCCACATCCCCAGCCCTCTTTTGTATTTTATTTAGAGACAGGGTCTCACTGAGTTGCTTAGGGCCTCGCTAAGTTGCTGAGGCTGACTTTGAACTCATGATCCTCCTGCCTCAGCCTCCCAAGTCGCCTGGATTACAGGCGTGCGCCACCATGCCCGGCTGGCACAGTATTTTTAGATTATAAAATTCTATAGTTAAACAATAACAGAATCCCCTATAGGTAATTTTATAACAAGTTATATAAAAAATTAGTGCTGTACTTGAAAGAAACATAAAAGAACATTCAAACTTAATAACAGAACTAAACCAAGGACCTTTAAACTACATACTGACAATCACTTTGTGAGTATCAAGTAGAGGCACTTGATATCGGGGAAATACCTAGTTCAGTAACATTGAAAAATAATTGTATTTTCACAAATGAAATTGTGTTTGGGTAAACACATGTATCTGCCATGTGCCCTTCCATTTGTTCAGTGCTCCCACCTAGGGCTGAACAGGCTGCTTATGAATCCTTTACACACTCCTAATCTAAAAGCTCACCATTTTTAGGCCTCAAGGGTGAAAATTTAAGTGCGGTACAGGGAGATCAGAATTCATTTTTTTTTTCTGGACGATCTGTTTAGATATGCTAACAAATACTATTCCAGTTCAGTACCAGTTATCTAACCTTCCTGTATATCAAAACACGCCCACTTGACTGTGACTTCAGTGGTGAGCCTCTGAATGCAAAGGGAGACTCTGGTACTGATGGTCTTGATTTCCCCAGGTTGTATAATATGAAACATTGGGATTCTTCCTCTTCCCAACTCCTTTTGTGACAAAATAATTCGTAAATAGGGTACTAAGTCCTCATTAATATTTTCAATTATTAATGATTTTTTTTTCTTGTATGATTCTGAAAGACATTGTCTTAGTCCATTTAGGTTGTTGAAACAAAATATCATAAACAGGGTCACTTTTATTTATTTATTTATTTTTAAGGGTTTTTTTTTTTTTTTAGTTGTAGATGGACAAAATACCTTTATTTATTTTTTGGTACTAGGGATTGAACCCAGGGGCTCTCCACCACTGAGCCACATCCCCAGCCCTATTTTATATTTTATTTAGAGACAGGGTCTCACTGAGTTGCTTAGGGCCTCGCTAAGTTGCTGAGGCTGGCTTTGAACTCGCAATCCTCCTGCCTCAGCCTCCCAAGTGCTGGGATTACAGGCATGCGCCACCGCGCCCGGTAACAGGGTCACTTTTAAACAGCAGAAATTTATTTCTCACAGTTCTGGAGGTTGGAAATTTCAAGATCAAGGTACTGGCAGATGTGCTGTCTGGTGAGGACCCACTTCCCAGTTCATTTATGGTATCTTCTCACTGTGTCCTCACATCTACCATGGCATTTCTCTTGGGCATCTTTTATAAGGATACTGATCCCATTCCTGGGGGCTCTACACTCATGACCTGATCACCTCCCAAGGGTGCCACCTCCTCATACCATCGCTTTTGGGGGTTAGGATTTTCAACATATGAATTTGTGTGGGGAGGACACTCTAACACTAGAGCAGGTACTGAAAGGGGTCACTTTTCTTTCTAATGTTTGCACTGAATCTTGGGACTTGGACTTATTCTCAGTAAGAAGAAAGATGTGTCCAATTTTTGCATTATGGAAAAAATAATTGCTAAAAAGTGTGACTTTCATGAATCACTAGTTAACAGACTGACCAGAAGGTCACATAGAAACCTACTGGCTATCTGGTCAGCTTTCTAAGCAGGAAAAGTTCTGAACTCAGCCTTTCCACTTGTCCATGTGTGCTCTAACTTAGGGTCCTCCTCCCAGGTACTTGCAGAACCTGCTTGCTTGGCTGCTACCAGTGCTGCAAGGCCCTGGCAAGATGTCGAGGCAGGATGCTTGGGTAGAGGTAGCTATCCTCTCGTGGCCTGGAGGGGCAGGTGGAGGCCTTCCAGTCCTGTGGCACCTGAAGAGCAGTGTTCATACACAGTGCTGTGTGCAGAGGCAGAACCTGGTGTTGAGGGAAACCACCTTTAAGATCCTGATGGTCACTGTGGTTTTTCTTCATATTGTGTAATGGCAAAGGATACAGCTTCAAATGGAAACATCAATGTTATGAATGTGGATGCTCCAAATAACAGCACATCAACAGTCACAAAGTGAAACTGTAGGTATAACCAGGAGTAAACAGAAAATAAGTGATGGTAGGTTTAATTCATCTCTTTCAATCTCCAACAGATCAAGTGAATAAAAGGAAGCTAAGAACATAGAAGAAATAAGTAACATGTTATATGGTAAATCTGACTGATTCATATCAAATTCTGAACATTGAAAGCAGAGAGGACTTTAAAAAAATCATAGGGAAATTCTTTAGAATCGACCATATATTTGACAATGAAGCATATGTGGTACAAATAGAATTTAAAAACATGAAAGAAAACAGTATCATCTGAACATTTAAAAAACTTTAAAGAGGAAATTTAAAGTCAAACTGTAGAATATCTTGAAAATAACAATGAAAATACCATATATTTGTGGGATATACCTGAAACAGTGTTTACTAAGAAATTCATAGAATAATTGTTAAAATTCATTATCAATTCTAGATTTTTTAAATAGGAACCCTGTTAAATTAAGGAAACAATGGGTGATTCCTTATATTGTTGATGTATTATTTCAACTCCAAAAATCAGCATCTTAAAGAAACTCTAGTAGTATTCCTGTTAAAGTTAGGAACAAGACAAGAACATCCACTATTGTTATTTATTTGTGTTTGGAAATACCAGACAACAGAATTAGAAGCAGAATATAGGAACAGAAGAAAATATAAGTGTACAAATGGAAAGAAGAGGGTAGATCATTGCGTGCTGATAGAGGGTAGATTATTACATGTTACATAATTGGTGATCCAAGAGAACCAGCTAAGAATACCACTAGTATTAAGATAATTCTGGAAAGTAGGTACAAAGTTAATATGTAGAAATCAGTAGTATTCTTATATAAAAATGCTGATTTATTTCTTTGAAAATATAATGAAAATAAGACCCTATTTGTAATAGCAACAAAAATATGTAGAAATAAATTTGACACGAAAAATGTAACATATTTAAAGGAACATTTCCTTTCATCTGAATTATCAAGTTTATTGGCATGAAGTTATCCATAACATTCCCTTATTCTTATTAAAATAGCTTTATTGAGATAAAATTTGTATTTCATAAAATCCACCCATTTAAAGAGTGTAGTTCAGTTACCCTTAGTATGTATATTCACCACAGTCTAACTTTAGAACATTGTCATCATCCATAAAAGACACATTAGCAGTCACTTTTCGGTCACCTCCTCCAGGTCAAAAATCAAATGACCATCAACGTCTGGACTCTCCAGTTCTGTTCACTGCTCTGTATCCTTATCTGAGTATTACACTGTCTTGATTGCTAAAGTTTTATATACTTTCAAAGTGGGGAAGTCCTTTTTGTTGTTTTCTAAAATTATTTTGATTATTCTTGGCCCCTGCATTTCTATATGAGTTTTAGAATCAGCTTAATCAAATTCTGTAAAACCAGTTTGGATTTGATAGGGATCTACAAATCCGTATATCAGTTTGGGAGTTTTGCCACTTTAATAATGCTGTCTTATGAACAATGAACATGAAATATCTTTCCATATATTTTATTTATTTATTTAAAAAATTTTTTTTTTTAGATGTTGAAGACCTTTATTTTCATGTGGTGCTGGGGTTGAACCCAGGGCCTCACACATGCTAGGCAAGCGCTCTACCACTGAACCACAACCACAGCCCCCCATATATTTTAGATCTTTAATTTCCATGTTTTACGGTTTTGGGTGTGCAAGTCTTATTTTACTTCTTCTGTTTAATTACTTTATTCTTTTTGATGCTATTATAAATGGAATTATTTTCTTAATTTCATGTTTGGATTAGTTTATTGCTAGTGTATAGAAATATGATATTTTGTGTATTGATCTTGTATTCTGCAGTTTTGCTGTACTCATTTATTGGTTCTAGTAGTTTTTAGTGAATATCTTAGGATTTTTCTCTATATATAACATCATGTCATCTTACAAATGGAAATAATATTACTTTGATTCCAGTATGGATGCCTTTTCTCTCTTTTTCCTCCATAACTACCCAATGAGAACTTTGGTTACGCTGTTGACTAAAAGTGGTGAGAACAGATACCCTTGTCTTGTTCCTGATCTTAGGGGTAAAACTTTCAGTCTGTCACCATTGAGTATTATGCTTGCTGTGGTTTTTAGTAGATTCCCGTAAAGGCTGAAGAAGTTCTCTTCTATTCCTGGGTTTTTGAATGTTTTTAAACCATCAGAGATTGTTGTATTTTGTTAAATGTCTTTTCTTTGTCTGTTGAAATAATCCTGTATTTTACTAATAGGTTGCATTACATCAGTTGACCTTTTATTCTTGGATTAAGTCCTGTGTGGGCAGTGTATAATTTTTTTTATGTTTTGCTGAATTTGATTTGTTAGTATTTTATTGAGGAATTTTCTATCTGTGTTCATAAGAAATATTAACCTGCAGTTTTCTTTGAGATACGTTTATCTAATTTGGGTGTGGGAATAACACTGGCCTCATGGAATTAATTGGCAAGTGTTCCCTTCTCTTATGTTCTGAAAGGTTTGTGGAGGATTTGTATGAATTCTTCTTGAAATGTGGGTAGAATTCATTAGTAAAGCCATCCAAGACTGAGAGTTTCTTTGTTGGAAATTTTAAATTACCGATTCAACTCATATGTTATAGTCCTAATCAGATTTTTTTGTTTCTTCTTAAGTCAGTTTATAAAGTTTGCATCTTTATAGGAATTTGCCTATTTTATCTAACATCTAATTTATCTGCTTATACTTGTTTATAGTATTTGCTTATGGAATTAAAAAAAAAATTTTGTTTTCTGTGTTTTGTCCTGTGTCATTGGTAGTAATGTCCCTTCTTTCATTCCTGATTTTAGTAGTTTGAGTGTTCTTTTTTCTTGGCTGTCCAGGTAAGGGTTTCTCATTGTTGATCTTTGATACCTATTAATGTCATTGAGATCTATGAGAATGTCCCTCTTTCTTTCCTGATGTTGATAATTTGTATCTTTTCTTTATAAGTATATACAGTGTACATATATGTATATATACATATGTGTGTATCTATGCATGTGTGTGTCTGCATATGTATATACACACACAGTGAAGGATATGTGATGGAAAATCTCTAGAGAAATACATTTGGAGTTTGGTAACATTGGTTGCCTCAGGAGAGGGGAATTGAGTGGTAAGAAGTGAGTAAGAGGGAAACTTCACTGATATTTTTTTTCCCACATTTTGATTTTTGTACCATTTGACTCTATAATCTGTTCTTTTTAAAAAATTGAATTAAAATTTTTTAAGAAGTGCTGAGTCAAGGAATATAATGTCTAAGTTGGAGGCCTGAGGTTCTTGACTTTGGCCCATTATTTTCTTTCTCTCCTATTTGTCTTTCCCTTTCCCCTTCTAGATCCTTCTGGAGCAATCTAGATAGGATCTAAGAGTGATTTCCAGGTGAAAGGTTATGACCCTACTTCACTGTCTGTGAACAATAAAAGCTTTTTCTCTCTGGTCTGCTACAGAGCGACCTGCTGGTTGGGCCGAGTCTGTCCTTGAGGAAGACACATCTGACCTTGAGCCTGTCTTCCCCAGGTAAACTTCCCTGCAGTTCTCTTCAGCATTCAGCCAGCCCCTTCCTAGGTGTGAAAGAGGGATTCCCATTGGCTGTCCTGAGGCTGATTTGGAGGAGCAATTTTTACTAAGCTCTTGCTCCTCCCTTAAGAAGCTCATGGAGGGGTGTGTGGGTTTGCAGAATTTGGAGGGGCCCATTCTTTCTTTTGCAGACAGAAAGCCCATGAATGCCTTCCTGGGCAGGTAAAAGCTCTGGGAGAGCTTGCTGGCTCATGGACAGGGCACATTGGGTATGCTTTATCAGGTGGCAAGTGGAAGATGGAGACAAGGACTGTAAAGGGTCCTCGGTATCAGTGTGTCTGTTTGTCTGTGTCTGGGCTAATTTTAGCTAAGCCTGCCCGACTTGTATTAGCAAGGAAAGGAATTTGGTGTGATTGAATCATTTGGGATTATCCCTTAAAAAAACTTTATAAGACACATAGAGAAAGTGATCTGGGGAAAATTTACTGATTTCTGTTGACCAACATCTCCCCCTCCATTCCTATAGGACTGTAGGCACCATCCAGCACTGCCTCCACCTGACCTCAGTCTATACCCATTTCCTGCCCCAGCATGGCCGTCCAGAGGTCACCACGATGCCCTTAGGTCTTGGAACAACGGTGGATTACATCTTTTTCTCAGCTGAGTCCTGTGAGAATGGGAACAGAACTGGTAAGTCTAGTGGATCCAAGGTTCCTAAGAGCTATCTCCAGGGTCCTGGGGATCAGCTGATAGTAGGCCAGGCATTTGGTGGCATAACTTAGGCTGCTGGGACATGACCAGCAAAAGAGAAATTTCATACCACCTTGGTGCTGGTTGCTGCCCTCATTCTTCTGTAAGCTTCTCCATTTATCTTTCTAGCGTCAGGGAGTGAGACAGGCACTCTCTGCCCCTATTTTAGAGGTATACGAACAGTGATTAGACTCATTTGGGTGGGAGTGTGGGGGACACAGCCAACTGAGGTGATGAGGTTAGAGACCCTGTTTCTCTCTCCGCACATACCAGTAGTCACTGGGAGTTTACTAGCTCCCATGCCAATTTTGTTTAAAGTATATTTATTTGTTTAAAGAATGTTTGAATTGGTCACCTATGTTTAAAAATCAGATTTAATTAGAAAGTCTGGAGTTTTTGCTTTCCTTGGAAGATCTTGTGAGGCTGCACCTGGCCTGGGGTCCTGCTGGCCAGAGGCCCTGTACTCACCTGTCTCATTCACTCATATTACCATGGGAGGGGTGTCTCTGAGGAAGTGAGGTTCATAACCAGAAGCTGGAGGAGGTGGGGGACAGCATGGGGATGTAGCCACAGAGACTTGGTTCCCTGCCCTGCTCTCCAGGAGGAGTGGCTGCGGCTGCTCTACCCACTGGCTTCTACTTTGTGTCCCAGATGACAGGCTGGATCGAGATGGAACTCTCAAGCTCCTGGGCCGCCTCTCCCTTCTCTCTGAAGAGATTCTCTGGGCCGCCAATGGCTTGCCCAACCCCTTTTGTTCTTCAGACCATCTCTGCCTGCTGGCCAGCTTCGGCATGGAAGTCACCGCCCCGTGATGGGCCTCCAGGGGAAGAGAGCTTCTCTTCCGGAACAGCTCAGTGACCAGCGACTGTGGAAATGCCCGTGCTGTGGAAACTTATGTCCCTCCCCTCATTCCCTCCTGCCCGTGGTTAGACTTTCTCCAGGCCCATCCACGTTCTCTGCCTGTGGTCCCTGCCCTGCCCCAACCTCTTCCTAATCCTTTGCCACATGCTCAGTGGCCCTGGGAGAGGCCGAAGGGGGGGTCCCCTTCCTTCCATGTACCCAGCGCTCCCCCTTGATTTTTAATTACCAGGGTTGTGGGAGCTATTGATCTCATTGGTTATTTGCTTTTAGGCCGTTTCTTGGTGGTACCTTCTGACCCGACCTTCTTCCTGCCTTCCTGACCTCTGGGCCTAACCGTCTTTCCAGGCATGCACACATGTGATGTGTATATGATGCATGTGCCCCCTTGGGGTGGGACTGCCCAGCACAACCATGCCTGCCTCTGCCCAGTCCACTTTCCACATTGGGGCTATGTGCCCAGGGGCAGGTTGAGAGCTGGGTGCTGCCAGGTGGCAGCAGGGGTGTGGTTACCGTCTGTTACCGTCTTTGAGTTTCGTCAGTCATTCATCTTGCCAGCCAGGGCATACTTGCAGTCTGGGCTCTGGGAACAAATGGGCCCTGCAGCCTGGAGCGGCAGAGTGAGGGATGTACCACCTACCCAGTGGACTCTGAGCCTAGGCTGGTCATGACTGCTCTAGGGCTCATCCCTTTCCCAGGCTGCCCTGAAGCAGGCAGAAGTTTGAAATCCTGGGTGGGGTTCAGTGGGCTTGGTGTGGTGTGAAGTTTTAAACTTTTTAAGGATGAGGAGAAAGAACCTTTAGGAAACTGTCTCAGTGAGTCTACAGAACTGGGCTCAGGAGGGAGTCACAGCCGGGGAGAGCAGGTGGGCTCTGCAGCCGCCCTAACTGGGACCCAAGACCTAGTGGTCTTGTTCTCTCTGCATACTGAACAAGCAGTTGTCTCTTTTTATCCCACCACTTTTTACTTTGTGCTGCCTCCTCCTCTCCCATTCCCTTCCACTTTCTCTCTGGAAAAGGCTGCTGTTTTGTTCAGGCCAATTCGTTTCAGCAAAAGGGTGGCTTTGGACCAATCTGGTCCGAGAACATGGGGTGGCCATGCTTGAGGATTTGCTCTGTCCGCATCTCAGTGCGCAGTGTCTCTGCTTTCCCTCCCATAACACAGGGTACCCTGACCCACTCAGGGACCCCCAGCCCACTCTCTGTCACCTGCAAGCCTTACTTTTTCATGGCTGGGGCATGTCCTAGGGTGTACCTGGGCCAGTTCCTCCCCATTCCCTTAACTCAAGAGCAACTGCTGGCCCTTGTCACTTTGACTTGCTGTTGTTCCACTTGACCTCCAGAATGAGACTGAAGGGAAGAGCCAGAACCAGGAGGCTTGAGTGAGGGACAGTGGACAGTGGTGGGCCAGAAGTTTTTATTTTTATTTTTATTTTTTTTGAAAGCCAAAGACCCAGCTCAAATTCTGCTGCTGCATTCCTGGTTATAAGCTTTCCATGTCTAAGTTCTGAAGAATTTCTTTTTCTGTGTTTGTATATTTTAAAGCTTTGTTTCCTGGGTATGGGGCATGTGCCTGTCTGAGCCCCAGGCCTGCCTGCCCACATCCATCGTTCACTCTCTCTGTCCCTGGGCACCTCCTGAGATGGTGTCAAGACAGTCCCCTGTTTGTTCCTAGATGAGGACCCATCACTGTTCTCTTCTGCCAGGAAATGCAGGTTAGAAATGGGTATAGATGGCAGAGGGCCATAGTTTGACAGGTTCTCCTTCCTTTGTTTTCTTATTTGTTTCTGTTTAGAGATGAAATGGGGGTGGGGGTTTAAATGGTCGTTTAAAACTGCATTTTGCAGCCTGCAGAACTGGGGCAACTTTTCCAAATAAAGGTTTACCTTTTACCCCCTATTGTTGGTCTTTTTATTAGGACCCTGAAGAGCCTGGGGTCTTGACATAGGTCATGGAGGATGAGGTGGGCACAAAGGAAGAGACTGAGGAGCTTCTGACCCTGGGGTGGGCTCTCAATTTGTTGTAATCTGCATTTGTTAACCTCCTGCTGCCCTGGCTTGGGATAAGAGACCCTAGCAAACCCTCCACCCTGCTTTTTTTTTTTTTAATTATTTTTTGATTCACTGTACACAACTGGGATACAACTTTCATTTCTCTGTACACAAAGTAGAGTCACACATCATACATGTACATAGGATAATGATGTCTGTCTCATTCTATTATCTTTCCTCTCCTCCCCTCACCGCCCCACCCCTCATTTCCCTCTACACAATCCATCCTTCATTCTTCCCTTACCTGTCCCCCACCGTTATGTATCATCATCCACTTATCAGAGAAATCATTCGGTCTTTCACTTTTTGGGATTGGCTTATTTCACATAGCATGATATTTTCTAACTCCATCCATTTACCTGCAAATGCTGTAATTTTATTCTTTATGGCTGAATAATACTCCATTATGTATACATACCACACTTTCTTTATGGAGAAAAGATAGCCTCTTCAACAAATGGTGCTGGGAAAACTGGAAATCCATATGCAGCAAAATGAAATTAAATCCCTCTCATCCTATACAAAACTCAACTCAAAATGGATCAAGGATCTAGGAATTAGACCAGAGACCCTACAGCAAATAGAATAAAAAGTAGGCCCAAATCTTCATCATGTCGGCTTAGGACCAGACTTCCTTAAGATGACTCCCAAAGCACAAGAAATAAAAGCAGAGATCAATAAATGGGATAGATTGAAACTAAAAAACTTTTTCTCAGCAAAGGAAACAAAGAGGGAGCTCACAGAGTGGGAGAAAATCTTTGCCATATGCCCTTAAGATAGAGCACTAATGTCCAGAATTTATAAAGAACTCAAAAAACTTTACACCAAGAATACAAATAACCCATCAATAAATGGGCTAAGGAAATGAGACACTTCACAGATCTATAAGCAATCAATAGGTATTTGAAAAAATGTTCAACATCTCTAGTAATAAGAGAAATGCAAATCAAAACTACCATAAGATTTCATCTCACCACAATTAGAATGGCTTTTATCAAAATTACAAGCAACAATAGATGTCGGTGAGGATGTGGGGAAAAGGTACACTCATACATTGCTGGTGGGGTTGCAAATTGGTGCAGCCACTCTGGAAAGCAGTGTGGAGATTCCTTAGAAAACTTGGAATGGATCCACCATTTGATCCAGCTATCCCACTCCTTGGCCTATACCCACAGGACTTAAAATCAGATTGCCTCAGTGATGCAGCCACATCAATGTTCATAGCAGCTCAATTCACAGTAGCTATTGTGGAATCCACCATGTCTTTCTTCCCTGTTCCAGCTGCGAGAGGAGAAGGCTCTACCTTAGCCGCTCTATTCTTACCTCACCTGCTGCCTGGTGCCGCCCCATGGGCCACACCTCATTTCAGGAGGGTCTGCGCCAGAAGCAGGAAAGACATGTTTTCCTGGTTCAAGCTACGGCAGCTGTGAGTAGTGTGAGGCATGTGGCAGATGCCTCTTGCTGAGCTTCTATTTCTGATCATCTCTCTCTCATTCTGGAGCCAGGCCTGAGCTGTGGGCCATCTGTCGCTGGAAGCATTTCCTTCTTTGCCAGCCCTAACTTCTGGGACTTTGATCCTTCTTCATCCTCTCTGTACAGGAAGCCCTGCCAAGATGATGTGGAACCAGTATGTGGAAGAAGGATCTTCTTCCTTCCCTGAAAAGATCCCCAGACCCCAGACTTGACCTATGAGGAGTGTCTGGGTATCTGAGTTATTTAAAGCCACCTGGTGCTTTGGTTGCACTACCCGGGTTGGGATTCACTGATTTGGTAGAAAGAAAACTGAGCCAGGGATTAAGAACATCACTTGTCATCTTGGCTGGGTTGGTTGTTGACAGTAGGCAACTTACCTAGCCCTCTGTTTCAGTTCACATCCCTTGGAGAAATGGATCTGCTTTGTACTGTGGCAAGAATGGAAGGCCAAGAACTCAGAGAATTAAGGAGTTTGGGGTAGATAGGTCTTCCCCAGTGAGGCTGGACAATTTGGCCCGTGGACTGGGCAGTATTTGAAAGTGCTAAGCTCTGAGAGGGAGCCCCTGGCACGGGGACCTCTGGTTACCTCAGTCACCTAGCGTGGTACAGTGCTGGTGTTTTCACGGTGCCTCCACTGGCAGAGGGAACAGCACTGCCCCCGGCCAGCATGGTGGTGTTCAGAGAGTGCTATTACATCTGAGGAGACGATCCCAGATGGAAATGGACTCACTGCTTCATTTCTTGCTGGTGTAAGTTCCTCAGAGCACAGCCTTTCTGGGAGCAGAGGTCTGAGAAGGGGAACTTGGAGGCAGCTTTAAACCAAAGACCGAGAAGGGAAATGATGAACCAGGGTGCTTTTTCTGTTTTTCTTCCCAGTTCCTGCCCTGGCGTGGCTACTCACTGGGGGATTGCTGTTTGGTCAGTTCCATGATGGACAGGTGGCTTCTCTTCTCCCACCCTCCTTCCTTCCTTTGTTCCAGATGGACTCTGTGGGCTTGGGCAGGGACCTGGAGAGCCGGGCTGTGATGCATCCTGGGAATGGACTCTGGGACTACCCTCCCTATTGTCCACCAGGGGGAGCTGCCTGCAGCGCTAGGCTCCAAACCCGGCCTCTTTCCTGAACCAACTGCAAAACTAAAACACTTGCAGATGAGGGCCAGCTGGCTGAGGGCCTGGTAGAGTGCAGATTGGCCTGGGTAAGAAGGATGGGAACTTCATGTGTTTTGAAGCGAACTCTTCCCTCCGTCCCATCACCAGTCTGCTCCTACACCCCAATGCCTGGACCTCAGCCCGCGGTGGTGAGAACAGTCTCTACACTTACATGCTTGGAAGTTTTGTTTCCCATGACCAAACCCTTTCTGGCTAGGGATTAGCAGGAGTCTAGATATCTGTGCACACTGTCACTTGAGCTAGGTCAGCTAGCCCTCCAGCTGACCTAGGTGGCCCATCACCCCTGGCCAGGCCTCAACAGCTGGTCCCCTCATCCCCACTGGCAAACACCAAGAGTACCAGGCAACCTGCATCTGGGTCAGTCTGCTTAGTGTGACAGCTGCTTCCCATTGCCACTGTCCTCCCCAGTCGCAGTCAGGGTGCCATGTCCTGGCAGATGGGGGTGGCAGAGTTCAACCTCTTCATCTTCAGGGCCTCGACGTGCTACCCACATCCAAAGGTCCAACCCGCCTTAATCACATGCCTAATTTAGGCGTATGCTCTGAACCTGAGAGAACCAGGACAGCAAGAACGAGGCAGCCCCCTCTCCAGGAAGTTGGGTTCTGGCCCTCCCAGGAGTCTGCAGTGACACTTCTGCATTCCAAGGAAGCGGCCCAGGCCCTCCCCAGTCCTCCCTCACAGGAGAGCGGTCCTGTGGTCCCCTGGTCCCCTGCGCAGGAGCTGTGTCTCCTTGACGCCTGCACACCAGGCCTTTGCTTGGTTATTCTAGCTGAATTTTAAGTGTGTAAATACAGCATTGTCTCTGTGGAAGACCTCATTCAGGCTATCTCCGTGGAAAGGCTTTTTGGGGGACTGTTTCAGCTGGATTCAACTGAGCCTGCAGTCAAAGTGCTCCTGCTTACCAGTGCACGGTCCAAGAGGTTCAGGGGTTCTGATGCGGCCTCTCCAGCTCCCAGTGGCCATGCCTCCCCCACCACAGCACCACACTACTGAAGACGAGGGCAGCTTGCTGTGGTAACTACACGCCCGGCCAGGTCTGTGAGGGTGGACTCGGAGAAGACGTAGGAAATATCCCACACCTCTGGGTTCTGCTCTTAAGCTGAAGGGAGAGCAGAGACACCGGCGGAGGGGGTGAGGAAATGCCTGAGGTACTTCCTCTGTGTTCCCAGGGACTGGGTTTCTCAGGGCATGGGAAGAGTGGACAGCCAGAGGGACAACGAAGGGAAAGAAAGGGTGTGTTGGGTGGACCCAGGGATACCTCCGAATCTGTGCACGGTGACTGACAAGGGACTTCAGATCCCTGTTGCTATGATTTCCTGCAGTAAGCTCATTCCCTGGAAGGACATCCCCTTTCTTCTTTGTCCTGATGGGCTGTGGTGGGCTGGGCAGGGAGAGCAGGCTGGGGAGACACTTCTGGGAGTAGGATTCCAGAGCCACAAGAGGGACAAAAGCCTCGCAGCCCCCCAGGACAGATCCGCTCTCATTAGGTGGGCAAGAGCTGAGTGGCTTCAGCAGACTGGGGCCCCAGAGGGCTCATCACGGCAGCAGGGAGTTTCCTGCTTCCTGGTTCTCGGCTCCCCTCCCCTATCTCTGGGTGCCTGGAGCCAGTGGCTGATGCTGGTGGGACTGGGGTGGGCTGGGGCCCAGTTCCCAAAGGAAAGGAGACGGAGGAGGCTTGTTTGAGTTCTGCCCAGCCTGCACAACGAGCTGGGGAGACTTTATTTGTTTCAGGGTGAAAGTGAGAACAGGAATGAGACGAGGTGTCAAGGTGGAAGGAAAAAATACTGAAGTGTGCACAGGAGGGAGGACACACGCAGCCAAATAGCCGGCGGGCAGGCTGGCATCACAGGGCGGGGTGGGCACACCCGGCTCTCCTTTTTCATCAGCCTTGACTAAAAGGGGACCCTGGAGCACCAACGAGGAGCCAGAAGGTTACCCCAGAGGACTTGCCGCTAGCATCATGGCAGCCCTGCCTTGCTGGGGAAACTGGTGGGAGGCTGTGGTCCCTGGCGGGTGCACACCCCCACCCCGCCCGCTTCCTCAAGGGCAGTCTCCAGCCGTCAGCCCATCAGCTGCTCTCCCAGGCCAGGGACAATGCAGGGGCTGGACCTGCGGTGCTGCTGAAGCTAAGCCAGAAACGTTCCCGGCACGGGAACCAGACATGCACGCCGGTGGGCCTCTGGGCTCCACTAGCCAGCGTCAGACTGACTCCCGGAGCCAGAACCGCGCTCTGAGGGGTGGGGGCAGGAGATGACAGCACTAGAAAGCAGACGTGTCAACTTGTTGGCTCGGTCTGCAAATCAGCATCCTGGCCCTAGCCTGTATCATCTCCAGCGGGGGCCGGAGGGCCGCGGCTTCTGGGGCTTGGCCACGCCCACGCGAGGAGGGGCTGCTGGAGCGGCCACGCCCACGCGAGGAGGGGCTGCTGGAGAGACGGGTGAGGGGTATGAGAATGTGGTGAGGCCACGGAGGGAGAGGGCGGCAGTCAGGGCCAGGAACGCTCTCGAAGCCAGCTTCCTAGTGTTCCTGCCCTGGCACCAGCGCCAGGAGCCAGGCTCTGGGGAGACCCTGCAATCACCCCTACCCCAGGCCACCTCTGACTTCACCATGACCCTCCTCAGCCAGCAGTCTGCACCAGGGCAGAGGAGCTGGGGTCACGTCAGCCAGGCCCCTGTCCCTCACAGGCAGTGAGATGAGGTGACACCATGGATGGTGACTAAGGCCCCAAAGTCCCTGCCTCTCTGCCTCCCCAGAAACCTCACAGCCAGGCCAGCCCCAGAGAGCAGAGCCTGTGTAAACAGCCCGGGGGGAGGAGAGGGTGCTACATGTGGGAGACAGTTAAAAATAAATTAAAAAGCACCACTGCGTCCTGTGGCCTCTCCACAGGCCTGAGGTCTCAGCTCAGGAGGGGTGGGTGCCAGGGACTGCAGATGGGCATCAGCAGAGAGCAAGCAGGGACAGGGTTCCCTTCTGCTCCCTTCTCCCCAAGGGTTTCCAGGAAAGAGTCTGTGCTCAGTGTCCAAGGAACCAGGAGCAGCTTCCTCCTGGTCTACCTGACTCCGGCTCCCAGTTCCCTCATATCTCTTCCCCCTATACCCTGTCATTTCTGGGAAGTTCCCAGAGGCATCTGGGGCTTCTTCCCTGCTGATAAGCAGCCACAACCAGACCCAGAAAGGACCTTGTTTTGGCCTCACCCAGGGAGAGTTTGAAAATGGAGGAACATGGGGACCACGATCCCCGCTCCCTGAGAGCTGCGATGGGTTCATGAGCCAGGATCACCATGCCCCTCTCACTGGTCTGGCCAGGGCTGTGGCCTGGGGGCAGATTAGGCACCTCCCTGGGGCCCACTGACCCCAGGAGAAACCTGGTGAGACTCCCAACTGGGAGTGACCAGCTGGCCTCCCAGGGTGCATCAGGCCTGGCTCTGGGCCCTGAGCGCTGGTTGGATGAGCGGTGGCCTCTGGGCCTTCCTTCAGTGCCCGCCCGCCCTCTGCTTCTAGGCACCAGCCCATCTCCTGGCAGGATGGTTGCCAACTGTCTCTATTCCACTCTGGCCCCTCTGGTGACCCGGCAACCTACCAGGTCTCCAGCCTGTCTGCAGGGAGGGCAAGGATGAACTCAGGGTGGCTCCCTGGGAGGGGGTCTCTGCTGAGGGACCCTCCCCTGGAGAAAAACTCCTCCTCTGAAAACCCAGAACTTCGCACTTCGAGGCATCTCAGTGGACTCCTCGCCAGCACAAGCTCTTGACTCCAGCGGGCCAAACACACTCTTCTGTATACTGGGATTTAAATTTCTTGAACTAATTTGCCAACCTTTAAAAATCAGATTTCTCACACACATTCGGGGTTCTGTTCTCTAAAACACAGATAATCTGGCTCCATGGGGCCTGCACTGTGAGGACGGCCGAGCTGCAGCAGCCCTCAGTGTGCCACAGTCCCCACCCAGCCCTACAGCCCTCCCTTTTGTCGCCTGTTGTCTTTACAGACATTTGAGTTTGCAACCTTAGTTCTGCTGCTCCCTCGACCAGGCTCACAGCCTCTCTGCAACCTTATTGAAGGCTGTCCTGGGTCAACACAGCCTCTCAGTAAAACCTTAACGATCACCACATCAAGTTGCCCTTCCATAACCCAATCTTCTCTCCAGCTTCCTGACAAGAAGCCATCTGTGCTGCGGGGAGCTCATTCCTCCCCAGGGCAGCTTATCCTAAACTCCCTCCCACATCCCTTCCTCACATACACCCCCAGGTCTTGGACTCTGTCCCTTCTCAGTGGTCAAACTGCTCTTTGCCCTTTGCCTCCTGTTCTTTGAATTTTCAGAACCTTCTCCCCACCCTGCCAATCTCTCCACACACTTTCACTTCCCTGCCAGGGTCTCATGGGTGATGGGCAGGATGTGATGATTCCAGGTGCTTGGCTACTTCTCTGCCAGTGCCCCGAGGAACTGCTAAATGTGGCAGGCCCCCTTTTCACTATAACCCACGAGCCTAAAGGGGCTGCTAAAGGAGGGGAGGTGGGCCTGGGGCATAGCTCTTCTGGTCTGCTCTTGATTTCCCCAGAAAGGGCTGAAGTATTAGGGGACAGAGCAGAGCCACTCCCAGAAGCCAGGGGAAAGACCCAGGCCTGATGTCCTGCCCCATCATCCCATGCCCAGCCACAGCTCCAGGACTGGCACCCAGGTTGGCTCAATCCCCACAGCCACGTGGACCCCAGTGCAATTCTGGGTCCTCCACAAAGTCCAGACCCTCTGCTGGGAGCCCCCCAGGCTGCAGGGACAGGCAAGGCTGGCTGGGCATGAAACCCACTGACAACCCGGAGCTCTCCACCCGAGGTCCTGCTGGCTTTAGCCCAGGCCCACAGGGTACTGCCTCTGGGGCCACAAGGGCCCAAGGGCTCTTCTGGGCCACCAGCTCCTGCTCTTAGGCAGATGTGGCCTGTGCCCAGCTCCTGATTTACGGGCTGCACAGACCTTTCTCAGGATGATTCTACCCTGCTTCCCTTTCCCTGGGTCAAGTGTTGCCAGGACAGTCCCAATTGGAGAGACACCTCCATCCTCCGAACCACCCTGGACTTGGGGAGGCTCAGGAATTTCCCACCTCCAGGAGGCACCCAAATTCCAGAGAGCCACTGCGGGCAGAGTCATAGCAGAGCCAGCAAGCCATCCTCCCCTGGCCCATGGCCCTCAGGTCCCTGTGTGCCGCCCTTCCAGCCACCAGCGCACATTTGTCTTTGTCTTTTTTCCCTAAATACCTTAAACATCAGTTGTAGAGCCACAGACTCCAAATAAAATACTAACTGCCTTCTTGGCCCAAAGTTAGGGGCGTGGCTCAGTGGCAGGGGCAGCAGAGTGGGGGCTGAGCCGCAAGGCACCCTTCCTGTGGCCTGCAGCTTGCCCCCCACCTTGCCCTGGAGCAAGGCCAGTTCCAGCAGGTGGATCACGGCCTCCAGAAGCAGGGGCTGGGGTGCCACTCGCGCCTCACACCCGGATCTGGTACCCGTTGAGGTCTGGCATGGCTTTGGGCTCCGAAGGCTTCTTCTCACCCGAGGGCCTGCAGGGAGGAAGAGCAGAGCAGCGGGTGGTGAGTGGTACTGGGAGCTGGAGGGAGAGGGAGCGAGGGAAGCTGCCCCTGCAGGCTTCTCTCCTCCATTCTCCCAGGGGCCCTGGAAGCAGAGGATGTGGGAAAATGTGTTTCCGGGAACCCTGGCCAGCCGAGCTTCCTGAATGGGATTCCTGTCTCGAAGGGTGCTTGCTCTCTGCTGGAGGCTAGCTAATCTTGTGGCAGCTGGTGGGTAATACCTTAGAGCACAAATCTCCCCAGGGGAATCTCTTCTTTACAAAGCTTCCCAGGTCAAAGTCAGTGGTGATGGACATTTTGGTGCCAAAGATCTGCTTGGTATCCCTTAACTCATACCAGAGAGGTGGTTCCTAAATGACAAGAGGTGGTTCCTAAATGACAAGACTGATTCAAGAGCGACTCAGAGCAGGAGGCTTGGGAATTTAATGGCTTTTTTTTTTTTTTTTCCATCTAGACACAGATAAAACCCACAGACGCTTGGAGTCTTGGGGGCACAGCTGTGTCCAAAGCTACCGACCCTGGTTTGACTGAGCCGCAGAAGACGGCCGAAGGACTCACGGCCTGGCGGAGCCCCACGTCACCCTCCCTCCACACTGCCCAGCACAGGGTGGCCAGGGGCCCTGGAGGGGTGTTTTCTTGGGGAAATGGCACCACATTGCTATGGGAGATGTCAACACATAGACAAACCCATCCCAAGTCACTTCCCATGGGTGGGGACAAAAAAGACAGAGGATGTGCAGGAGAGGAACCCAGAGAAGAGAGGGAGAAGGCTGTGTTGGGCCCCGTCCCACGCAATCCCATCCCTCACCGTCTCTCGCTGCGGCTGTTCCTGCGGTGCGGGCTGGACTGGGCCCGCTGTGGGGAGGACACATCCTTCTTCCGGTCCTTGGTGGGAGAGGGTGGGCCTGTCCCTTTGCCAATCTAGGTAGGGAAGAAGAAGCAAAAGCACCCTTCAGGGCTGCCCTAGAACCAACATGCTCCAGGAGAGAAGGGCACAAGTCCTGGAGGCTGCCCCAGGCGGGGCCCAGGAAGCCCCAGGCAGCCCTCTACCCTGTCTCTGGCTCTTCCCAAATCTACTTCCCAGGGACAAAGCGCAGCAGCTCCCAGCACAGCTGCCAACCCTGCAACCTGAAGGTGGCACAGAAGCAGGGGAAGCTGCTGGGCTGTCACATTATTATAAAAAGCCCTCAAGAGGCCCCTTGACTCATGGCAGGTCAATGTGCCAAATGGAGATGTTTAGCTGCCTGGGAGCCTTTCAAACCCAAGAGTGGCATCAACTATCTTGGGCCAAGCAGAAGTCAGATTAGTAACTCTGCCTGACTAAGAAAAAAAGAGGTCAGGCATGGTGGCACATGCCTGTAATCCCAGCAACTCAAGCAACTGAGGCAGGAGGATCTCGGGTTCCAGGCCAGCCTTGACTACTTAGGGAGACCCTGTCTCAAAATAAGAAAGAAAAGAGGCTAGGGTGTCTTTCAGTGGTAGAGTGCCTCTACCCCTCTACTGGTTCAATCCCCAGTGCCACAATAAATAAACAAACAAACAGATGAATCATTCCTTAGGCAACAGGATCAGCTTGACCTGAGTTTTCACAGCCTGGGTTTACTGTGGGGCCCTGGCAAGGGAAAAGTGCCACTGTTTAGTACCTTCGTGCTAAACAGTTTGGAATCACAGGACTAAAGACCAAGTAACTCCTGGTTCTACCTCTAGATCCAACCTGCGCGGCCTTGGGACACAATGACATTCCCTGCAGCAAAAGCAGGGTGTAGGTGACCCAGAGCAGGGTGCCCACTTAGGGCAGAAGACAGTAGCCCCCCTCTTGTGCAAGGTCCCTGCAGCCCACTTCTGTCCTGGGGGAAGGCACTGCCAGTCCACAGGATCTTGGTCTAGGGGCTGGCTGGGCTGGAGCAGTCTCAGCTCATAATCCCCTGCCTGGGACACTCACAGGTGCCTGGGACAAGCTCAGCAGGCTGAGCTTCAGTCAGATCTGCCTCTCACCACCTGTCAGCGGGAGCTCCACCAGCAGCTGACTTGCCAGTGCCCAGGCTGCTGGCAGAGGTGGAGGCTCCAGGTCATCTGGAGGGGTGGAGTCTCAGCGCAGCTGGGACTGAGCACTGGGAGTGGCTGAGAACAGGAGGGAAGCCTCTTGGGCCCCAGGGGAGGCACCTTCTGTGCAGCTGGACCCAGCAAGAGCCCCAGATCCTGCCTGCAGAAGGCTTGAGGCCAACTCTTCAGCAGCTCAAGCCCAGCTGTTCTGGGTAGGACAGACCCTGAAGTTCCCAGACACCCCCTTGTGGGTGGGAAAGGGGGAAGAAATCACCACCCTATTGTCTTCCCTGGGGCCTAATTTCCTCTTTCTTCTAACCTAGTGCTTTATGGAATGCTGGGGGGTTGGGGGTTCAAGTGTAGGGAAACACATGAGTGGGGAGGCTCTTTGTGCCCCCACCACCATTCCGGCCAGACAGGTCAGGATCTCCCACTACTCTCTGGTCTTTACTCCAGAGTCTGCCACCTGGAATTCCGCCTGTCCTTCTTGTGTCAAAGACCTACCACCATGCCAACTCAGCTCCCAGCCTGGTGAACTGTCCTCCACCTGCCCACCCACTACAACTTGGACAATAAGACCACTGAGAGAAACACTGAATTTAAGCAGCTTCTCACACCCTCGTCTCCCTCATCCTCACCCACCTCCACTGGGTGGCGTATGGGGAGGGCAGGCAGAGGAGCCAGAGAGCTGGCCCTTGGGCGGAGCCTGACCTTGAGCCGCATGTCGCGGGCGTGGCGCTCCAGCTCCTTGCGGAAGTCCTCCCGGCCCAGCTTCTCCACGTCCAGGACCGAGTGCTTCCATTCGATCTGCTCCACGCTGTGCGGGTCGTGCGACACGCACTGGCCCAGCTTCACCTTCTTCAGCACGTGCCAGCAGCGGCCGTAGGCGGCCTGGTAGTCCAGCACCAGCTCGCTGAGCGTGCGGAAGGCCGGCGGCTTGTACATCAGGTCCTCGCGCCGGCTCATGCCCAGGGCCCCGTAGCGGCCCCCGAAGTTCACCCCCAGCACGATGTGGCGGAAGTAGTTCCCTGAGAAGTAGGTCTTGAAGCTGATGGGGAAGCGTTCCAGGGTGGGCATGCTGTTGGTGAGGTAACTGACAGTCACCCCCGCTAAGGAAAGGGCCAGCACAGGGGAGCAGGCCGGGGCGCCTGCCGTGGGACATGCATGTGGCCCAGGGACCCTGAGGCCACCAGCTTCTGAAGGCAGACACCACAGCTCGTTCATCTCCAAATTCCTGTCATGAAGCATCAAGCCTGGTACACAGGAAGTCCTCCTGAACTGACCTCCATAGGAACAATGACCACCGCTGTGATGTCATCAGAACCCCAGAGTAACAGCTAACAGGGTCCCTCACTCCAACTGCAGGCTGTCAGAGCCTGAGTCGGTGTACCCCGCTCTCCCCAGCTGTCTCCTGTCAATCACGCGCACTTCTCTGCCAAGGGTCCCCCAGAAACATTCTCTCACGTTTTCTCTCTCACACGTGCATCTCTTCACAGATGCAGGGCAGTCTGTGGGCCTCTCCTTCTCTCACGGTCACCCCTTCCTCCTGCACGCGCTGTCCCTCGCTTCTCAAATAGAATCAAGATGTGGTCACAGCTGGAGGCCTGCAGCACCTCGTCCCGGGCACACTGAAACCTCTCAGCCCACTGGTCCCACTTGCTCCCCTCTCCAGGCACCTGGGCCTCTCAACTCAGCCCCTCGCCCAGCTCCTGCCCTGCCTGCCTGCCCAGTCCTCTGCGGGCCTCCAGCAAGTCAGCTCCCTGTTTCTCCTCCATGGCCCTCACCATCTGAATTCTACTTATTTCTTTGTTTACTTGCTCTTTCTGTCTCCTCCACCAGAAAGGAGACTTCCTGAGGACAGGGACCTTGGCTGCCCTGTCCTTGCTGTTTCTCCAGGGCCCGTCACAGAGCATGGCACATCAGAGTTACTCAGCAACATGCGGGTAAAAGAGATGAATGGGCAAGTGTGGGGCAGATGCCACCCACACGCTGTGCTACGTGCCCTAGATAAATGACTTGTTCAGTTGTCCTAGAGACTCTGCAAAGGGACTACCACTGCCCGCATTTGCAGAGGAGGATGTAAGACTCAGAGACGTTAAGGAGCTTGCTTGGTGGTCACACAGTAAGTAGCACAGCCAGGATTAAGTCTGTGGTCTCAGGCATGACTCGGGTTTCCTCCAGTGCTAGACTCATTCTACCAATGCTGACCAAGCCCAGTTCCTCCCAGGGACCAGGGACACAGAGTATGTAAGAAATGTATGTAAGAAATGTCCCTTCCTGGCAGAGCACAGAGGGAACAAGACCCAGGAGCTACCAGCAAAGAGCCCAAGCATTGAGGGAGCAATGGGGACATGGGAGGGGCCCTTCCCCAAGGCAGGTACTGCCCACAAGCCACCAAATGATCCCTGAAAGGCTTGGGACCACACGATCATTCCGGGAATGGCATATGGGTGTGCTCTGCAGGGATGGAGCTCTGCTTCAGCGCATGGCCCTGAAGGAGAGGGGATGAGGGGTCTTGAAGGGGGCGCTGGCAGCAGCCTGATGGTCTTGAGTGGTCTCAGGATTAGTCACCAAGAGTCCTATAACCAAGGTAATGCTGGCTGGGCTCCTAGACAAGGGTCCGTCCTGTTACAAATGACTGCCACAGTGGAGCTAGCTCTTAGGACCTCGGGGGACGGGGAAGGGGCACTACAGCCTTTTTGTGTAAACTTGAGGCAGGTACGTCCGTGGGAGAGTCCCCTCGGATCACAGCCCTGGGAGTAGCATGCTTCTCACCTTTGACGGTCTTCTCCTTCTGGGGATGCCCTGTTCATTAGGTGTCCTTCTCTGACCCTCCTGGCTACCCCCATTCTGTGCTCCTCTGCAGCAATAAGCTGGTGGGCTACCTGCCCCAGGGGTCATCAGCAGGCCAAATGTTTAAAAGCTAGTGAGGAGCCAGCGTGTGGTGACGCACACCTGTAATTCCAGTGGTTTAGAGGCTGAGACAGGAGGATCACAAGTTCAAGGCCAGCCTCAGCAACTTTGTGAGGCCCTAAGCAACTTAGTGAGAGCCTGTCTCAAAATAAAAAGTAAAAAGGGATGGGGGTGTATCTCAGTGGTAGAGCACCCCTGGGTTCAATCCCTAGTACTGAAATGGGGTAAGAAACTTGGTAGGGAATAAAATGGTAGAGCTGAGAGATGGGTACATGGGAGTTCATTTTATTGTTCTACATTTGTGCAAATTTAAATATTATAACAAAACGACCCATTAAAAAAAAAAAAAGGTAGGAACCAGGTGTGGCTAAGGCAGGAGGATTGCAAGTTCAAAACCAGTTTTAGCAACACAGTGAGGCTCTAGGCAACTTAACAAGACCCTGCCTCAAAATTTAAAAAAATTAAAAAATTTAAAAAAAAAAAAACAGGCTGAGGATGTGACTCAGGGGTTTAACACCTCTGGGTTCAATCCTAGTACCCGCCCCCGCCAAAAAAAAAAAAAAAAAACCCAGCCAAACAAACAAACAAACAAAAAAAACAAAACCTGGGGCTGAGGTGCTAACCAATTAGGAAAGAACTGGCCACAAACACCTGCCTCACCTCCCCCAAGACTCTCACTGGGGTCCCTGGGGGAGGGCAGCCACTCCTGGGAGCTTGTCTGACCCAGCCACAGGTCCTACTTCTGCCCTTGGGGAAGAAACCCTGTGCATATATTTAGGCAGCTCTGCTTCCAAGACCCCATCATCTCCATGAATCAGCAGGTCCTGGACACACCAACACTGTTGCTTCTCTCTGGACACACCTCCCTGCTGCTTCCAACAGGTTTATTTTATTTATTTTTTTGGTGGTACTGGGGATTGAACCCAGAGGTGCTCTATATGCTCCCAACTCTTCCTGGTTTTATTTTGAGACAGGGGACAGGGTCTCACTAAGTTGACAAAGTTGGATTTAAACTTGCAATCCTCCTGCCTCAGCCTCCCGAATCACTGGGATTCCAGGCATGGGCCACCATGCCTGGCAATGGTACAACAGTCCATGGGAGACACTGTGTCCCATTCAGAGAAAGGTCACTGTGCCCATGAACTCAAAAAAGAACTGCCTAGCAAGCCTGAGAAGGAAGCACCTGAGACCCGGGGGCCTGAGACTGAGGCTCCTCCCCGGGTCAAGTGCCTGTCTACACAGGGGCTGGGACAGTCCTGGGCCTAGTTCCCTCTCCCTGCTTCTGGAACAGGAAGCCGAGGCCAGCACAGGCTGAGCTGCCAGGCCAGTCTCCTCCCAGGCCTCCCAGGCCTCGAGAAGGATACATTCCCAGGATCACGGCTTCCAGGCATTTGATTGGCAGAGCCTCTTTGGTCATTTCCTTGGCCAGGTCCATCAGCCTGTGGGAAAGGAGACAGCTGAGGACAATGCCTCCAGCCCCTTCCAGCGGGGAAGTGTCAGAGGGAGGGGGCTAGGAGGACAGATCCCCACCCCCAAGCTGCCCTCAGCTCAGGCCCGTCCATCCCTCCCCTTCTCCCGTGGCTGGAACCCAGCGGGTGGAGAGAGGCCCCCTGTCCCTCTGGTCCCTTCCTCCTTTCAATTCCTCTCCCACACTGGGCTTCTTCACTAATGACCTCTGGGGAAGGGGAGCAGCAGGAGAACAGGACCTTGACAATCACTGTGCTGGGGTGATTAGGGTGGTAGGGGGAGGTGGGGACCTTGGCATTGACCTCTTCCCTTCCGGAGCACAGTGGCCACTCCTGACTCAACTGAGGCTTCTTTGGAGAGCTGGCTAACTGATGCAACTGCTCCCCACAGCCTGATGTGGGACCTCAGGCCGACCACCGCCTGGTGATCCGCCTGCCTGCTCCTGAACTTGGAACTCAGGCCATTTTAAGAGCGCCTATCTGGAGGCCTGGGGATTCAGCCTGGCTGCTGGCCTTGCAGGAGAGTGCCTGGACGCCTCTGTCCACCGGGGCTGGAGTGGGCCCCCAGCACTCAGCGATCAGAGAACAGGAGCAAAGCCAGGGGGCTTGGGGGAGGGTTCCACCCCCAGGCCTCAAGAGGGGCAGTTCAGTAAGTAAACCATTGAAAGCATTTTTTTTTTTTTATAAGAAAGCAAACATATGGAGCAAGATGTAAAATTCACCTGGGCATTTTAAAAATGGTAAGCCCCTGGGTTTTAAAAATTTGAGCCTGTGGGCACCCTGGGCTCTGCCCAGCTTCAGCCTGATTCTGTCCCCATTCTCACAGGCCCTGGGGCCTAGAGTGAGTGGCCAGCCTAAAGTTCACAAGCTGGGTGGTCAGGTGGGAAGTGAGATGCCACCTTCCTTCCAGGGGGTCCCTATTGCTCAGACATGGACACTGGACCTTCGACTACATGGCCAGAAGAGTCGAGAAGGGCACAATGGTGAGCGCACAGGTGCCCTGCAATGTAGGTGGACGGAACACAGGCAGACGGGAAGGGCTGTCTCCTGCAAGGTCCCAGGTGGCCACCCACCTGGGACTACCTCTATCCTCAAGGCGAGTGGGGGGTGCTGCCTGTCATGCTTAGCATGGACTGGGGGGGGGGTTCCCTTTTGCTAAGGTGTCCCTGGCTGTTCATCTCAGGTGAGCTTTGACCTTACGACATCCTTAGGACGCCAGGTAGCTGCTTCTGTGGCTGGCTTCCCTCCAAGAACATCCACCTGGCCCTGAGCTCCCATCTGAAGGCAAACCACAGGGGCTCCCCAGGGTTCAACCCAGCCAGGGGGCACTGAGAGCCTGGGCAGGGGGCCCGGTGTCCCGTTCTTACCCTGTCAGAGGTCTGCTCTTCTTAATTTCAAAGAACTGTGTCCCTGTGTGATTGTACCTGTGGGCGCTGGTTAAGGACGTTCTGGGTTGGTCTGGAAGAGGGTGTCCCTTTCCCTTGCTCAGCTCTTGGGGGAGCAGGCTGGGTGAGGACACAGAGGGCCTCCTCAGAGCACCTTGGAGGATGCTCGAGACCTGGTTCTCCTGAAGGGGAGAGCACAGCACGGGGTGGGTGCCTCTCCTTCCTGCTCACAGCCCCCTCTCTCCTCCTCCATCATCCTCTTTAGCTTTCACCCTGTTCTCTCCTGGCCTCCCTTTCTCAGTGGGGGAGCGTTGGGCAGGGAGCCAGTGGCCAGGGCTGGGTGAGAAGCTGCAGCTGGGGACAGCTCCCTGAAGCACTGGATTTTCCACACAGAGAAGGCTGCAGGGTGAGGGTCCAGCTCAGCCTGCAGCTGCTGGGTGCTCCTGAGCCGACCTCTCCCTCCTGCACCGCAGTTCCCCACTAGCAAGGAGAGGGACTGGGCCTGACTTGCAGTCCTCAGCCAGGCCTATTCGGGACCCATGTCTAGTTCTCACATTTGGGCCTCATCTGCAGCCAGGGGGTGGAGGGTGAGGACCCAGGACACTGCTCCGGGGCAGGGGTTGAGGGGCCCTCCGACAGGGGCAAAAGGGAACCTGGACTCAGGGGCCCACCTCTTTGCAGGCTGGGAAAAGGGTCTCCTGCCAAGAAAGGAACAGTGAAGAAGCAGGAGAAAATCCCAGGCAGTGAGTGGCCTCCTGGGGCACAGTCCTTTCCCTTCACCCTTCCCACACTTCTAAAACTGGTTTTCAGGACCCCCAGGGGAACTTTCTTGCTGCTTCTGCTGGGGCTGGATGGATGACAGGGACCACCCACCTCCTTCAGCAAGTCCCAGGGGCCATTTCTCTCTACCCAGCCACACACAGGCTGGTGATGGAGGGGCTGGAGCAGGTCCTCAGACAAAGCCCTCCCAGCTCCAGGGAGCACAGAGGGCCCCCGGTGATGGTGCCTGGAAGCTGGGGAACAAGGTGGCTCCGCTGGCACCTCTCCAGCCTCCTCTGAAACAAGCCCACTTGGCCTTTGGCTCATTAACTAGATGGTGGTCACGACCCGGACCAGAGAGGATACTGCAGCTCCCGGATGTAGCGCTGCACAGCTTCCAGGCGCTCGGGGACGGGAGTGGAGGGCTGGAAAGTAGGCACACTCGGTATGGGAATCTGGGGATACAGAAAGAGCTCTGGTCACAAGAGGAGGCTCACTGAGCTCCCACCAGGATTCACCCCAGAGAAGCGGACCCTGGGGAGAGGTAGCCTCCCCTCCCTCTTACCCAGACTTGCTGGGCACACATTCTCCCCGCCTTAGTGGCATTGCTAAACTGGAGCTCACATTGACTTTCCAATTTGATGCTTCTTTAATAATTTTAGAAAAACATAGGTTGATGCAGCAAACTGTTCTGAATTTTAAATATTCATTCACTTCATGGCTTAAGGAGAAAGTCAGTATTGGAGTTAAGCTCATTTAGTTTGGAGTTCACTCTGTGCTATGGTGGATGTGGTTTGTCCCCCAGAAGTGTTGGAGGCTTGGTCCTCAGTGTGGTGATGCCAAGAGGTGGGTTCTAGCAGAAGGTCATTAAGTCACCCGGGGGAACTGCCCCCAAAAGGAAAGAAGGTAGTTTTCTTCTTGTGGACCCTGAAGCAGATCTCAGGGTTGTCGTAAGAGGAGCATGCATGTCCCCTCCCCCTTTCTCTGGCTTCCTGTTGTGCAATGTGACCACTCCTCTCTCCCCTGCTCTCCAACCACAATGCCATGCACTGCCACTAGACCCTCACTAGAGGCTGAGCTAATGGCCTGGGGTCACCAATCTTGGACTCTTATCATCCAAAGCTGTTAGTTAAATAAACCTTTTTCCTTCATAAGTATCCTGCCACAGGTATTTCATTAGAGTTTCAAAATATGTGCCTGGTGTGGTGACACATGCCTGTAATCCCAGTGATTTAGGAGGCTGAAGCAGAACTCCCAAGTTCAAGGTCAGCCTCAGCAACTTAGTGAGACTGTCTCAAAATAAAAATAAAAAGGGCTGGGGATGTGGCTCAGTGGTAAAGCTCCCCTGGGTTCAATCCTAATACCAAAACACAAACCAAACAAAAACCCAAAACTGGTTTTCCCAGAGTTCCTCCTGCCAGGGTGGTTTCTTGGGAGAAGTGAACGTATCTCAGCAGTGGGCATCACCCAGCCCAGGAGCACGGGCACATTTACCAGGGTTTCCGCAGTGCCAACCTGCACTGTTGAGGACACCGCCGTGGCAGTGGGCCAAGGGAACTTACTTTGGTCCAGGTCGTGTAGAGGCTCTACTCACGGGAACCTGGCTGCCTGCAAGGGCCCGCCTTCAACACCTCCTTTCCCACCGCTCCCTGCCTATGCAGTACAGGAAGCCAGACGTCCCCCTCAGCAGGGGCTCTCCAGCACCAGCCAGCATGGTAGGAGGGGACGCTGGGAGCCAGCCCAGCAGCAGCAGACCCAGCTTCCCCTCAGCCAGGCAGTCTCCAGGAAGGAGGCCATCGTGCAGGCAAGGGCCCCTCTTCAGCCAGGGGAGCCTGAGTCCTGGCATTTGGCTGCCAGTCAAAGGCTCAGGTGACCAAGAGTGCTCAGAACAGAGTCCCTGGGTAGAGGACCAGACCTCCAGGGCAGAGTCACCCCTCCAGGCTTCCCTCTGGCTACCAGCACAGGCAGCTGTGAGGTGGCCTCGGGACTCCTCACAGGGAGGTCCCACCCTTCCCCTCTCTCCTCCCCCAGGCCACCACCTGGTCCTCCAAGGCCACACAGAGCTCTGGCCCCACCTGGCTGGGGCTGCTGTGAGTCGGCCTGCAGGCGAGAGCCAAGCCTGCAGGGCAGGAGGCCCGGGAGCCCTGTGTGGGGAAGGGAAGGACCCAGCTCTTCCTGTCCTTTCCTTGGCAGGCTTTCCCAGTGGAGGAGGTGCCGAGCCCACAGGGCACAGCCTTTTAAGTGCTGTGGTTGCGGTGGCTGGGGCTGTGACAGGGAGGAAGGGACACATTCCTCTTATCACCACACACTTGCATCTGGAGCTGCTGATGGCAGGGGACACCGGACAATGTCCACCAGATACCTCCAGGGCACAGATGAGGAGGGAAGGACCCCGGTGCAGAGAGACAGTCTTGCACAAACCTTCCCTCCCCTGCCGGGGTCCTCTCCTTCCTGGCAGGGCAGTCCTTGTCCCTAGCAACCACACAGGCCCACGGCAGCTGACGCCTCAGTCTGGAGACAGCTATTTCCCCTGGCACATCACTCTCCTCCTCACGCTGGTGCCACCGCTTACAGTCACCAGTAGGATAAAAATCCAGGGGTGGGGGCTCCTTGTCCTCCTGCCTGATCACCCTGTGCTCAATGGTCTCCCCTGTGTCAAGAATATGGGGGCAGAAGTGGTCTTAGAGGAATCACTGAACCATTTCCTATACACAGCACTGCACATCCATCCAGCCACCTAGCCTCAGGTGGCACCCTGCATGGCAGGGAGTTAAAAGGGGATCCAGGACCTGGAGAAGTGTAGGCACACTTCCCATGAGAAGCTCCAAACAGAGAGGGAGCTGCTGTCCAAGGACCACACAGCCAGGCCTAGGCAGAGGCCAGGCAGCACCCACGAGAGCACCGAGAACCTGGGCACCTGCCGTCTAGAGAAAGAGCCCAGGAGCTGCTGCTCTGCAAGAAGGAGGAGACCTGGGTTTCCCAAGCAGGCCTCAGAGTCCACCGTCACCGAGGCCAGGCAGGAAGGAAGTGTCTGCCAAGTGTCTGCCAGCTCCCAACTCACACTACCCCACTGCACTCTACCTTCCTCCTCAATGTTCATGACAAGCAGAGACCCGTTCACTCACTGATTAGTAACTGCATATCCAGGTGAGCAAGCCACTTGGGGGCTGGTCTCCTGGATTATGCCCTCAACTCCACCTCCAAGACAGGAGCCAGCAACACTTCTCACTGTTGAGGGGTGGGGTGGAGTGGTGGTGGGGGGACCGGTGATATTGTTACCCAGATCTCCCTGACAGCTCCTCCTCCTCCATGAGCTCGGGAAGGGTGCCCCTGGCTCCAGGAGTCCCCGATGGCCTTGAGTTCCACGGGGACACCAGCACTGGTAGAGCCCCTCAGCCCAGTGCAATGAGGAGGCCTGGGGAGAAGGGAAGAGCTGGTGGCAGGAGGCAAGATGCTGGACATGCAGAGCCGACTCCAGAACGGGACGTGCCATTGAATCCCAGCTCCGTGACTTCAGTGATGCTCCTGAACTTCTCTGTGTCTCAAAG
Source organism: Glaucomys volans (assembly GCA_020662805.1). Taxonomy (NCBI): domain Eukaryota; kingdom Metazoa; phylum Chordata; class Mammalia; order Rodentia; family Sciuridae; genus Glaucomys; species Glaucomys volans. Next base: position 17,745 of record JAJEJO010004516.1, on the reverse strand, counting down.
CCTCATCTTAAGATGGGCACTCTAACACAACCCACCTCATGGCAAACCGAGTTGCTGTGTGTGGACAGCTTAGGGCAGGCCCGGCTACAGCAAACGCTCCATTCCTGTCCACTGGGCCCCGCACTAGTGCATGCCAATGTGACCCTTTTGGAGATGTCCAAATTCCCATTCTGCAGGTGCCCAATGGCCAGAGTCACAGTGAGACCTTCAGCAGCTAGGATTCATAAGTGGCTACCAGACTTGGAAAGGTGGTGACAGCTTGAGATGGCCAGGGGAGAAGGCCATCAGGGAGCATCAACCATTGCTGGCTTTGGGATCCTTCTCAGTTCCATTGCTCTTTGCCATCCTGACATCATCCTTGCAGAAGCTCTTTCTCCAGAGCCCTCGTGGGGGGTGTGCGGCACGCCTGCTCTGTGCATTTCGGAGCACCTACCAGATGCTCCATTGAGCATCCAACGAGCATCTGACGGATGCCAGATGAGGCATTCCATCCTTTCCATCAACATCCTCTGAAGTGGGCATTGCCCACTGTGCCTATTTCACAAATGAGGAAACTGAGGGCAGGGAGGTTGTACACCCTCCTGGCGTAAGTAGATATGGGAGAACAAGATTTGGCCATGGTGGCTCACTCCAGAGGTGCTCCCCTAACCACACTACCCTGCAGGGGCCCAGACTCAGCTGCCTGCCTGGGCTGGACAGCAGCTGGCAGGGGAGGGGGCATCGCAAGCTGGGGGAGGGGACCACTCCCCAGCCCCCGTTGCCAAGTGGGATTGCAGCCTCTGTTTCTAATTTTTCTGGTTCTCTGAAAAGATGCCAAACCTGTTCTGTTCTGTGAGAATCTCCAGATTTCAACTTTTGGCTCAGGTGGGCTTTTAAAACATGGCGGAGTCTCGACAGGACACTTCCGGGACCCACCATGGTGGGACTCCACAGAAGTGGCCCATGCCATCTCCCATGGTAGGGCTGCCAGGGAAGGGGGCCCTGGTGACAGCATTCTCTGAGGCTCGCAGTCTGACACCCAGCACAGTGGCCCTTGTCCAAGCCTCCAGGACCCTAAGGCCTCCCTTGGACTCTGGGCCAAGGTAGGGGAGGAACCTCCCGCAGACACGGGCAGCTTCTCTGAGACACTTTTCCCATGGCTGAAGGAGGAGAATTTTCAAGTTTTTTCAAATCTTTAATAAAATTCCTCCCACCCCATCCTACCCCTGGCCATCCCAGTTCCTTCCTCCCCGCTTCTTTCCTTCATCCGTATCTTTCCTGTACATCAGGACTGAAGATGACGAAGTGCCGTTACCGAGCAGTTGCTATCAAGCGCACTGGTGTTTTTTTAGTCCCTAGAAGTGGTGACAGTTCCACAGGAAACCATTCACACTCTCCTGTGCCCCTATTTAGACATAAGCAGATTGGTTGGAGAGCTGTCTGCTTGGCACCGTCCTGCTCATGTGGGACAAGTGTGCCACTCTGGTCTCGTTGGCACAAATGCTCTGAATAACATCTACTCTCCTCTCCTCATGAAGGAAGGGAGCGGGGAGAACAGGCAATGGGCACCCACAAACAGTATTGGTTTGGTATTTTCTGGTTTGTCAAATGCTTGAATGCCTGCTTCCTCATTCACTCTTCCCCTCAAACAACCCCATTTTACAGATGAGGAAACTGTGGCTTAAACAGGTCAGAGGGACCTTGCTAAGGGCATACAGACAGGCAGGTGATCCAAATCAATGAACAGATCCTTTGACATTGTGTGTGTGTGTGTGTGTGTGTGTGTGTGTGTGTGTGTTGCTGGGGATCAAAACCCAGGGCCTCAGCACACATGGTAGTCAAGTCCTCAAATTTATCCCCCCAAAAATTTTAGAAATGGATTCCAAAATTTATATTTATATTTTAGAAAGTTCAACATAGTGTACATTTTAAGAATATAATATTGGAAACAAAATCCAACCATAGATTAGCTAAATAAAGTATAAGTCAGTAGAGTCTCATGATGCAGCCATTCAAAATAAATCTATCTCTCCTGGAAACAGGAGACAGTAGCTCATCCTTCAACCTCTGACTCCTTTTCCCAAGCATTTAAAATTTTTTTTTCTAGTTGTAGATGGACACAGTACCTTTATTTTATTTATTTATTTTCATGGGGTGTTGAGGATTGAACCCAGTGCCTCACGCATGCTGGGCAAGCGCTCTACCACTGACCTATGACCCCAGCTCTTCCCAGGCATTTTTTAATGGCTCCACTAATAAACTAGTGAAAACAAAACAGGCCTCTTGTCCCCATGTATAAACCACACTAATTCCACTCTCCCTAGCACCTCCCTTCTCACCTGAGCAGGCAGAATGAGGCCCTGTGCTCTCACCTCTGCCCTAAGGGTTCTGTTTTAGGGACTCTGCTTACTGATAATGTTTAAAAAATATACATCAGGCATACAGCGCTGTGCAGACAGTCTCAAACACCCTTCCATTCAGCAAACACACACCAGTGCCTATTCTGTGCCAGGCACACAGGAGACCTTGGGAGGACAAAGATGAATGGGACACAGCCTCAGCCTTTGCTGGCGACACAGTGGAGGATGGCTGTTATGGAGGAGTTCCAGTCAATGCACAAATTACTTAACTTGACTCACCTCCATTTTTTTTTTCCTTCTTTATTCTTAATTTCCCTGAACCTAGTGCCCAACAGAGCAGAGGAGCTGGAGCCCAAAGCCCTGGTGCTCAGTCCCCACTCTGACCCTTCCGGGTCTGACTTCCTGACTTCCTACTGAATTTTGAGCTTCCTCATCTGTAAAATGGGGACCCCAACCACACTTCGCAAGGCTGTCGGAGAATTTAGCGACGTAACACTTGAAAATATTTTCTCAGCATATCAAGTCCTATATCTCCTTAGTTTTACTATCCCTCTGCTCCTAGTTCTCTGGTTTAGCAAGTGTCATTAGCCAAATAGATGTCAAGTCACATGTTAGTTCATCCGAATCCTGCCCAAAAGTGATAGGGGAGAACCTCCCTCATAGAATGATCCCAACAGCAGTGGAGACAGTTCTGGACAGGTTCTGACCTGTCTGTAGTTATTAACTCTTACCACACGGGCAGCTGCTGCTCCAGCTATCAGAGAGGGAGTGTGGCTTTGCTCTCAGCCCCAAGGTCACTGCCCTAGCTCATCCTGTGGCCCATCCCTCCCACCCCAATCCCATGCTTCCTGCCTCACCTTGGGCAGGTCCGTTGCTCCACGGATCCGCTGCGCCACTTTCTCTCCATCAGGGTGGATCTTGGCCACGTGCTTCCACATCCTTTCCCAGGTGGCCTCGTCCACGGGCAGCCCACCCCGGTTGACGAAGAAAGGGACGCCTCCATCTCGCAGGTCCTCTTCCCCTTCCTCTTCTGGCTCATCATCTCTCTGGGCAAAAGCCCCTTCGCTGGTCTCCAAACGCCTGACCCCAGTGGGGGCGGCGACAGTGGCAGCAGCAGTAGGGGCAGCACCGCTGCTGCCACCCCCAGTCACCTTCTTTCCTCCTGGCATCCCTAAATCCTCGATGCGGGTGGGAGGAGGTTTTAGGAGGCGGGAAAAATAGGTGGTTCACAAGAGGACTCCCACACACCAGCTGCAGAAATAACACGTGGCCAAACAGAGTGTAGGGCGCCTTTAAGAAACCAGGGCGTGGCTCTCGTACAATGAAATACTACTCGGTAAGAAAAAAAAAAATCAGTGCATCAACCTGAAGTGGGGGTCCAGGGAGTGGCTTGTCCGGGTTCAGCCTTAAAGGCCCTGTTTTGTTTGAAAACCGGATAGAGACTACACCCCAACCTGGCAGCCTTCACAAAGCACCCTCATGGGGCGGCGAGAACAATGACAGACAGCTGGGGGAAAAGAGTCGGAGGGAAACTGAGGCCAGACACTCAGATCTGAGGCCGAGGAAAGGGAGGGTCAAAGGCACGGTGCCCACGCCGACTGGGCGTCCGGGTTCCAGTTTTGAAGATAAAAAATTCCTCCACAAAGCCTCGCACGCTCACACCTGTGCGCGCCTCTGGGGTGGAGGGACCGCGGCGACTCCGAGTCTGGTGCGCTCCGAGTGGGGACCCCCGGGCGGGGGAGCGGCGCTGGGCGCGATTGCTCGGACGCGACAAGTCGGGAGCCGAGACTCGCAGCTGGCGGGCGCGGGGAGGGGGCGCGCGCCGACGCGCACATTCCACGCCCGCCGCCAGCTCCCCGCACAAAGTGGGCTTTGTCTGCGCCCCTGTCCCCTCGCCTGCACAAGCCGAGCCCACAGAGGGGAACGGGCGCGCGTGGGGAGGGGCTGTCCAAGACCCGGAGCGCCAAGGCCCCGCCGGTCCCCAGCCGGGCGCGTCTCAGCGGGCGGACGGAGGGCACCTGGCGCGGCGCTGCGCCTGCCAAGCCATCGCGGGGCGCGGTTCCCGCGCCAAGGCCCGGGGCTCAGAGGGACCAGCTCGGGCGGCGCACAGGGGCCAGTCTGAGGTCACCGAGCGGCGGGCTCCGGCCACAGGGTCGCTGTCCCAGACCGGCTGCAGCATGGGCGGTGGCGCGGCGGGGGCTGGCGAAGGATGCTCCGTGGCTGTGTGCTCGGGCTCCCGCTGCCCCGCTAAGGGATGGAGAAGGACCGCGGGGCGGGGAGGGCCAGCCCGCAGGCTCGCGCAGCCACGGCCGGCGGGTGTAGCTGGAGGCGAGTGACAAAGCCTGGGCGAGCGCGGGCTGCGCTGGCCCCCGGGGAGCAGCCTGCGAACCCGGCGCCCAGGGGCAGATGGCGGCTCGCAAAGCTGGGGTCGCCGCTGCCAACCCAGCCGCCCCAGGGCCCGGCTGTGGCCCGGCTGCTGCCCGCCGGGTCCCCTGCCCGCCAGCCGCCCACCCGGCTCGACTCCGGCCCGCGCCGCGCATGCGCTCCGTCCCCCCCTTAAAGGGCCAGCTCATTCCCGCCGAGTCTTCTGCCTCCCGCAGCCATCCCGCGGCTCCTAGTTGTCTCAACGGCGTGGTGGGCATTAGTTCCCTTCTGATCTTTCTTTCAGGGAGCAGCAAAGACCGTGCGGAGTTGCAGAGAAAATTTACAGTGGACCAAACAGAGCGCAAACGCTAGGGAGCTTCCTGGCGCCGAAGGAATTCCTGCGGTCGGGAATTTCCTAAAGTGGGTACCTCTGTAGGGGCCCTCAGCGCCTGGAGGCGAGAGCATTGGTCTAGAGTCGGGTTCTAGACCGGGTTCAGTACTTGTTTTGATCAGGGACGTTCGACAGCTCATTTCCCTCTCTAGGCCTCAGCTTTAGCAGAGGTGAATTCAAGAGTCCCCTCTGGTGCGTGCGCTCCTTAAGGGAGGACATCTAGTCGTGGAAATGAAAGGGTGCAAAGTCACCCTGTTTCACCTGGTTCCTGCACCGGGGGGAGTGGGACGCCCAGGGACTTCACCTCCAGTCCGCCTCATTGAACTGAACTTTGGATGTCCAGGTCCCGCGGACCTGCCAGGATGGATGCTGCGCCCCAGGATTGTGGGACCACGACATGCAAGTGGGAGTCTTGCCTAGGGAGAGTCGGCTGGCCCAGAAGACAGTGAAAATACAGCTGACCGCTGTGCTTGGCTCCTGGACTGTGGAGGTTCAATGCACCCTCCTCCTCCGCATCCCATAGTACAACTATAGGCGCAAGCAAAGAACTTTGCTAAAAGTCCACTGCCTCTCCCCCTACTGGTATTTAGTAAGAACAACAGTCTTCTGAGGGAAATGCAGATTCCCCAATGCTGTAGTTCGGATGTGGAATGTCTCCGAAAGGCTCATGTGTTCAAGTCTTGGTCCCCAGGGTGTTATTCTGAGATGGAGGACTCTTTGGGAGGTGGGGCCTTGTGTAAGGGATTTTGAGACCGGGTTTTTTCCTTTCTCTTTCTGCATCCTGACGAGTGATATAATGGGTCTATTGTGCTCTGCCCTTAGGATCTGCTGCCCTGGCCATAGGCCCCAAATTATGCCCTACCCATTTTGAATTAGAACCTCCAAAATGGTGAGCCAAAATAAACTTTTTTTTTTTTAATGTTAGTTGCCTCAGGCATTTAGTTTTAGTAACTGGAAACTAACACATTAAGCTCCATCAGGTAGTGTTGTATTCCTTAGATCCACAGTGTTGCATTCCTTGATATGCTGAGATTTCAACACCAGGGGTAGGACAGGGAGGGCCTAAGAGGACCCCCAGACCCTCAGTGTTTCCCCATCTGTTACTTAAAGTTCTCCCCAATACCAGAAGATTCTGGGTCCCCTGAGCTCCAGTAACAACCTCTTGCTGTTTCCAAGGTCAGAAACCAAAGGTGTGCAGTGACGGGGAAGGTTTCATAACTCCAAGAAAGTTAGTTAAGCCTGAATTCTCTTAAGAGAGTCAAGAGGTCAAGACTTCAAGCTTGTTAATGTCACTGGAGAGCCACTGCCACCAGACTTAAAACTAAGTCTTAGAGAGTAACTTCCCCAAGTTCACAGAGACAAGTGGCCGAGCTAGAATTTGAGTGGAAGCTTCCTTCTTCAGACACTTGGTTTCCACCCCCATACTGTGCCTTTTATGTTAGCCAAGCGCTTGTGATTGTTTTAGAACATGCTTGCAAGATGGAGTCTGGTTCCCCCTCCTTGAATATGGGCTGATCATAGGGACCTAAGGAGTAGGATGTGGTGGGAGGGATGCTCTGTGGACATGATGTGACTCTGGAGGTGAGGTCACAAAAGGAAGCCAGCACTCTCCCTTTCTTGGGAGACACCAGCGACCATGTTGTGGGGAGCCACCCTGCATGGGGAGGCCACCCGAGTATTCTGTTGGACACTACTCGCTGGACTCTCAGCCTGAAGCCAGAATTCATCACCAGGTAGGTGGTGGATGAGACTTCAGTGGATCCCAGCTTCAGACTTGGAGTCCAGTAACTGAGGTTCTAGATGCGGAGCAGAGACAAGCCAACCTCACTGTGTCCTGTCTGAAGTTGGGTCATTGTTGTTGTTTTAAGCTGGTAAATTTGGGGGATGATTTGTCTAATTATGGGGAAAGTTATCTAATGCAGCATGTGATAATTAGTACTGTGGATTTCTCAAAATAGATCTGAAATACCCAGAATAAATAATAAGTAGACTTGGGGGATTCATGCAAACATTTGGACAGTAAATACCTGGGAGCCACTTCTGTGTGTCTGGCCCTGTGGCAGGCTTGGAGGATACCGGAGTAAGCCGGGGGGGGGACACGGTCCTTGCCCTCAGAGACAGACGAGATGCCCATAGGCTCCTCTGCCAGAGAGTCAGTGCAGAAAGCTGTGGGGGTACACACCCAGGGCTGCTCCCTAGGGAATTCGGAAGCCAGGGAGAGGAGAAATGACGTGGGTAAAAGGCTGGCATAATTTAGGCTAGAGAATTTTCTGGCATCTGTGCATAGAAGTGGGAGGAAATATGTGTCAGGTAAAGGGGCCAACAAACATATTAGACATGGTGAAACTAGAAATAGATGTGTCTAACTCAATTCAGTCAAAAGCCCAGAGAAGACAAGTGTCTTGTTTGATGTTGCACAGCTTGTGAACTGGACCCAGGTCCTGAGTCCTTGATCAAACCCTCCCTTGACTCCGCAACCCTTCTGCCCTGGGAATACCTACAACAGACACTTGAGAAACTCCTTATTTGGCTTAATATGACCATTATCTCTTTTGCTGTCTTCACAAAAATTCAGGAAAGAGGTGAGCATGATTCCCATTTTACAGGTGAAGAGAAGCAAGGCAAATTGTGTTCCTAGTGAAAGAGCTGGCATATCAGAGGTGCTGGGTACCAGTGACTGATGATGACAAAAGATGATGATAATGATTCCTAGCTCACATACTATGTCACTATTGTGATCGCCACACTCTGGATGAATGTTCTAGAAACTGATACGTAATGTCATAGGGCATTAACGCTGATATCAGTCTGCTCTGACTCATCTTCTATTCTTGTGGCACTGAAGCTAGAGTCAAATTCCCAGAGAGGAGAGTCTGGTGACTTCGCTTGGGTACTGGGCCCACCCTTTGGCTGGAGGACGGAGGGGCAACTTCCTTAGCTGCCTGGCCATGACTTCAGGGAATGGAGGCAAAGGGGTAAGAGGGGTGTGGGGAGCTCTGTGGGGGGCTCTGGCCAAGCTCTTCCTGTAAAGGGTGCACACCCATGTGGGCACAGTTCAATATGGTAGCCGGGAGTCATGTGTGGCTATTTAAATTTAAATTCAACCTTGAATAAAATTAAAAATTGAGTTCCTACTCACATTTCAAGAATTCAGTAGCCACATTTGGCTCACGGCTACTGTAGTGAATGGTACAGATCATAGTCTCTTCCCATCATTGCAGAAATTTCTACTGGACAGTGCTACTCCATGGTTCTTAGTAGGATTCACCTTTTCCTTTTTTTCTTTTATGTCATTAATTATGAACATGGAGAAAAAGCAAAAAAGAAGGTGAGTCATATAATCTTCAGCCATTTATTCAACAGGCTGAATCATGCATGGTTGTAGGCCTCAGGGAGACTCAGGGGGACCTTAGATACCTTCCGTTCCTTAGAATCACAGAATCACCCAGGGTACTCTCGACACCCAGGCTGCACCTGGCAGAGTTTCAGATGAAACTGGTCAAGAGTGAAGCTCGGTACCTAGAATTTAGAGAGGCTCCCAGGTGATGCTAATGTGCAGCTGGACTTGAGAACCCACATAATCTGGTCTGACCAGTGAAGTGATTAGCTTCAGATAAACCTGAAAACCTGAGTCAGCCGAGTCTGAATTTCCCTCCAGGGTTCTTAAGACAAAATTGGAGTGTTTTCTGTGGGTTGTCATCTGTCTGAATTGAATGCAAATTTCTTAGAGGAGAATAAGACTACTCTTCCTTACTACAAACATAATCTAATTTGTTTCGAATTGATTGCCCAAGGAATCTCTGATTTAGTGGATTTATTTATTTATGTTACTGGGGATTGAACCCATGCTGAGCTACATCCCCAGCCCTTTTTATTTTGAAACAGGTTCTTGCTAAATTGCTGAGGCTGGCCTGGAACTTGCCATCCTCCTGCCTTAGCCTTCTGAATTGCTGGAATTTCAGGAAATGTGCCACCAGTCCTGACTTGGGGACCATCTTAAATTTTTTCTTTCTCAATCTGTTTGTGCATTTCTGTGTATTTTTTGTCAAGTGGGTGACACCCCCCCCCACACACACATGAATGCCCTTTCCTGAGTACCTAGTACACCTCAGTTTCTTCACATGCAGTTTTGCTTAACCCCCAGGACGATCTTGCATGGCTGATGTTGCTGATACCGCTTACAGGTGAGCAAACTGAGGTTCGAACATGTGAAAGGTAACTCATCCAAGTTTGCACAGCTCTAGAGTTCATCTTCCTTTCTGCAAACTGCCCTGCATCTCCCCATAGCTGGCTGTGCTGGGCACCTGGCGGACAGCTTCGTTCTTCTCTGGATCTGTTTAGGAAGGAAAGCTCTGTGCAGGTGAGAGGCAATCCTTCATGTGTCACTGGAGCTGATATAATCTGGACAATAGTTACCTGGGTTTGGTGAAAGTACTGGGAACCTGGAGGGCAGGGACCTGGGGATGGGACAGGTGAGGGAATCCGAGTGGGGCTGTTTTCCTTGATGATTGTGCCAGGATCCTCTTTGCTGAGGGATTAGGAGGAGGCAGGCAAGGGCACTGTTGTACCTGGAGCAGTAGCTCTCAGTCACCTAGCAATTATGGCGCCTCCTTGGTGTGTGCACTATCTATTCTTGGCCTGGATTCCTGTGGGCTGGCAGAGTGTCTGTCTCGCCACGTATCTTTGCAATCTGAGTCTCTTCCTGACACTTCCTGAGCAGCCCGGCTTGGCCTCCAGGGGCTGGGAAGGGGCAGGACGCATTGTGTCCATTCCAAAGGACTGTAACAGAGCAATCTCACCCTGCTGTTCTCTGGGGACCTCCTCATAGTGGCTTTCCTAGTAATAGGTGATCCAGGCCTTGTGGCACCAAGGGCCATTGGATGGGGTGTCAGCAGGTCTACGTGGGAGCAAAGCCACAGAATATCACAGATGGAAGGACTTTAAAGGTCTGTCCAGCTCTTGTTTCACAGATGGGAAACAGGCTCAGAGAGGTGACAGGACTTGCTTAGAGTTACACAGAGAGTTAGCGGCAGGGATCGCAGGTACCTTGGGGCTCCCCTCGTGTCTGGACCAGGCTGTCCTTCCTTAGGTGTTCTCCAGCAGGGAGAAGCTGGTAGTAGGTGAGCCCCTGAAGGCTCCTCTACAGAGTCTCCTACTTCCCCCCAGGGGACTTTTTAGGAAATCTACTTCACCGTGAACAGCCACTGCCATCAGGTACTGACACTTGCCTAGCATTTGTCTGGGGAGTGGGTCTGTGATAAGGACTGTATTTGTGAGATCACTAGTCCTCTCTGCACCCAGAGGAAGGTGCTCCTGTCATCCCCTTCTACTGGAGAAAGTGGGGGTTGGGAGAGGGGGCATCATGCCCACGTCCGCAGCCTGCCAGGTGAGGCAGAGGCAGAACTCGCACCCAGTCCCTGTACTCTGATGCTTCCCCAACATGCCCTCCCCTAGTGTGCTGCCCATCAGGCTTTATGTCCCCTGTCCCCAGGGGACTGGATGGGCAGTAGCCACGCCCTGCAGGTGTGGCAGGGGAGGGTGGTGGGTGGTGCGGGTGGGAGGTGGCTAGAAAGCCCTTGCTGCCCTTCAGTTGTGCCAACGAAGGGAAGGTGGTGTTTCTGGTGGTTCCTCTCCTGGAGAGGGGTGATGATCTGGCTCTCTCCGTGTTGGGCAGTCAGGGAGGGCTTCCCATGCATGGGCAGAGCGCCCAGTCAGGCTGCAGGCAAATGGGCAGCATGTGTGCTCCAGGCTGGCACACAGCTGGCTTGTGACTGTGCATCTGCCTCAGTGAACTGACCCTCTGTTACTGCAGGAGGCAGAGAATAGACCCACTATTCGGGATCAGGTCCTGAGATCATATTTTGTTCTGTCCCCATCCCTCTCTTGGGTCATGGCCTCTTAGGGAAAATTAATCATAAAGCTCGTATGTGTGCAGCTAACTCCCTCGGGGTCTTAGCAGCAGGTGCACACGGCCCTCGATGACCCTTTGAGGGCGTCTTCACATTCCTCTTCTGTCTGCCTCACAAGGGACCCTTGTTCACGCCCTGCTGCTGCCGGAAGGGAGACGGGGAGTGATTGGCTGTGCGTGGAGCTGGCCCCTGGAGATGAGAGGGAAGGGCTGCTGGTCTGTCAAAGATAGGCTGTGTCAGGGACCACATGATGTTCAGGCTTGAGGAGTCAACGAAGCCAGGACTATGGTGGCATTGTAATGATTTGGATGAGGTGTCCCTCAAAGCTTCTGTAACGCAGGAATGTTTGAAGGTGTAAGGATGGATTGTGAGAGCTGCAACTTAATCAGTCCATCCTCGTTTGGATGGACTGACTGGGTGGGAACTATAGGCAGGAGAGCCGTGGCTGGAGGAGGTGGGTCACTGGGCGTGTGCCCTGGAAGGGTGCTTCTTCCCTGTGGCCCCTTCCTCTCTCTGCTTTCTGGTTGCCTTGAGCAAAGCAGCACTCCTCTGCCAGGCCCTTCCACCATGATGTTCTGCCTCACGTTGGGCCCAGAGAGAGTCATCCCACCATGGACTGAGCCTCTGAAAATGGGAACAAAAATAAACTTTCCCAATCAGGCACAGTGGCAAATGCCTGTAATCCCAGGGACTTGGAGGCTGAGGCAGGAGGATCAAGTTTGAGGTCAGCCTCAGCAACTTAGCAAGACCCTGTCTCCAAAAATAAAAAAAGGGCTGGGGATAAAGCCCTGGGTTTTAGAACACCCCTGGGTTCAATCCTCAGTGCCAAAATAAACTTTTCCTTTTCTAAGTTGTTCTTGTCAGGTATTTTGGTCTTAGCGATGAAAAGCTGCCTCCCATAGGTGTCTTGATGAGTGTTGGTGGGTGTGCTGAAGCAGGACCTCTCCAACTTGAGTGTGCATCAGGAGAAACTGGGGGCTCCTTACAACGTGGCTTCTGGTGCCTTCCCCAGAGTTTCCCATCCAGCAGCCCCATGAGGTCTGCAAATCTGCATTTCTAACAAGTTCCCAGGTAATGTGGCTGGCCCAGGACTTCCCTTTGAAAAATAACTAAGTTGAAGTATAATTTTTTAAAAAAATGTAAAACTAGGCCTTTCACACAAGTGTAAAATAAATTTGTGTTAAAGATAATATCCACTTAATGACTTAATTGCTAAGGGAACCAGAAAGCTGTCAAAACCACTTAGGGGGAAAATTTAAAGAGACATATGGAATTAGTAATGCTAATAACTTGCCAATGGACATAAAACTGCTTAATATTCTATTAGTTGGAATGGTATTACTTTTAAAAAATATATATATATCTCTGCTGTACAAAATTCATTTGCATACTGCCACAGTTTGGACCTTGAATTTCCCCAAAGGCCCATGTCTTAGAGGCTTTGCCCCCAGGATGGTGCTATTTGGAGGTGGTGGGACCTTTAAGAGGTGGGGCCTAGTGGGAGGTCCTTAGGTCATGGGGGGGCACATCCTTGAATGGGATTGTGGGACCCAGACACCCCCTGCCCCTTTGCTCTCCCCTGTTTCCTGACCATGAGGTAAACTGTTTTGCTCTGTTAAGTGCCATGAAGTGCCCTCTCACCACAGGCCCAAAAAGCAATGAATCCTACTGATTGTGGACTGGGACTTCTAAAACTGTGAGCCAAAATATACCTTTTGTCTTTATAAGTTGATTATCTCAGGTGTTTCATTTTATTGCCAGAAAACAGCTAACACACATATCTGTTGGCAAGAATAATTTTTTTTTAAACTCTCAGTTTTCTACAACCAAGCTCCTATCCTTCGAGGGTTATAAAATAGCCAGCTGTAAGTGTACACCCCTGTGGAATCAGGGAGTCCTTGGAGAGCCCCTAAATCACTTGGAGGACTTGTTACAACACAGATTGCTGGGTCCCATGCCAGTGCCATTGATGCTTTTGATCATTTGGGGAGTGATCCAAAGACTGGAATGGAATGATGGCAGGAAGTCCCTCTCCTTTTTGTGTTTCATAAGTAGTGTTAATGTAAGACTTCATTCTTGGCCATTTTCTTCTCTAACATGGAAGGCGACAAGAATCTGGTGATGTCCATGGCAGGCAGGGCTGAGCAGGAGGCAGAGTGTGAGGTTGGGCTCAGAGACAGGGAGGTGAGTCACCAGTTCAGACTGGGGTGGAGGCCAGCCTGTCTCCTCACCAGCCACCATTCCACGGTCGAGGATTCCTGTGGAGGTGAAGAAGAATTTTTAGCTTGTCTATTGAACTAGACCTTGTAGCAGGTGCATCAAGCCCTTGGAATTTTATTTTATTTTATTTTATTTTATTTTATTTTTTTGCTGGGGATTGAACCCAGGGCCGCTTGCAAGGCAAGCACTCTACCAACTGAGCTATATCCCCAGCCCCTAAGCCCTTGGATTTTGATGGAATGGTAAACTCTTTGGGGTTCCCCCTGAGGCCATCTAGTGGCTGTTGAATAGAACTCTGAGTCTGGGAGAATTCCTTCTTTTACAGAGTTCATTTCAGGCCAGTAATTCTCTTCTTGGCCTCTGATGTCACTTCTTTGGCTGCCTGATTGTGTGGCCCTAGTCTTTTGTTTAATCAATACCCTTTGGGTGGCATGCCTTAAGAACATGTAGGAAAACTTTCCAAAGGGTGTTCAGTGGTGGCGGTGAGAAAGAACATCTCAAATTTGTACAAAATTTTTCATTTTGCGAAGTATTTTCCCCAGACATAATCTCATTCAAATTGATATCTTTAATGTTTGCCCATTAAAATAGCTTAAAATATCACGTATCTAGGAATAAATCTAACAAAACTTGTGAGACAAGACCTCTTCATTGAAAGTGGCATATCATTGAAAGAAACTGAAATCTAAGTCAATCAAGGGGTAGACTGCATTTGTGGATTGGAAGACTCAAATTTGCAAAGACGTTAGTTGTCTCCAAATTAATCTTTAGAGTCAGCACAAATCCTTATGAAAATACTGGAAAATTTTCAAATCGACAAGCTAATTTCTAAAACTCATGGGAATTCAAAGGGCCACAGACAGCAACCACAATCTTGAAGGATAAAAAGAGAAAAGATGTGCACAAGAGCAATCAAGATTAGTATAACTCATAGTACGAGGGCAATGTGGTATTTGTCCCCTGCCCACTTCAAGTTAGACTTGTTTGCATGGTTCTGAAGGCTGGGCCCTACCAGATTGTAGAGTATGAGAAACTCTAGAGGTCTCAGTGCATGTCTGTGCCCTCTCTATGTTGTATAAACTAGGCTGGAGAATGTCCTATACATCTATGTTCATGTCAGACATGACCAGTGATCCAAGGGCCACTCTGAAGTTTCAGGCCATCCATTTTCCATGTAGTAACAAGTCACTCTGTTATAATTTGGATCTGGAGGGTTTCCCAAAGTCTCATGTGTTTGAGGTTTGGCCACCAGCCTCTGGTGCTGTGGGAGGTGAAGGAAACTTTTAGAGGTGGGGTTTGGTGAAAGGAAGTTAGGTCATTGGGGGTGTGCCCTTGAAGGGCATGGTGGGACCCTGGCCTCTCCGCCTGTCTCTTTTCTTCCATGAGGTCCACAGTATTCTTCTCTCACACACTCCTGCCGCCATGTTGTACTGTGTCACCACAAGCCCAAAGAAACTGGATCAAGGTTGAACTGAAACCTCTGAAATGGTGAGCCAAAAGACATCTTTCATTTTTAAGTTGTTTATCATGGGTATTTTATTACAGTGATGGAAAACTAACACACACTCCATTGCTTCAAACCACAATGGCTTCTAGCTGGAGGAATGTTAGGAGGAGGAATGTTAGGTAGCTAGTCAGCCAAAAGTGAGGGAACAGGGAAAAGACAATGAGGGGCAACTGAAAACCACAGGAAGCCTTATCTGACAGATAAGCACCTGGACGATGGCGGCTTGATTTGTTACAGCCTCCCCCAGCCAGAGTTATATCCCCTTAATAAAAATTGCTTCAAGATCAGGTCAAACCCTACCAGGTATCGTGGATTTCCCTTATCACTGCACTATCACAACCTCCAATCACCCTGGCAACGAAAGCATCAAGACCCTCACTAAGAGGGCTACTCAAAGGGTAATGAACGGATTCTGAGGGCAGGAAATTGAGGCAAAAAAACAGGGACTTGATTTCCCTAAAATATTCAACCCAGTGACCACCATATCATCCTCTCTTGGAGGCAGTTCATGCAATTCCTATGCTGTCCAGCAAAAGTCGAGAGGTAGACTTGGGTGGGACTCTCTAGAAATGTCCCTGGGACACCCCAATAAAACTGGAGGGCAGAACAGGTGCACGGTCCCTCTTCTGTCTGAGAGGACCCCTCTCTCCCTTGAGACGGTCCCTTTCCTATCTCGTCTAATGAACTCGTGCCTGTTACTCTGGGCAACATGTCTGACATCTTTCTATAAAGAATCAGGGAAAAGAACGGGCCTCTGTGCTGCCTCAGCTTGCAGCAGGCCTCTGGCCTGGAACAGTGAGAAGGCAGTCCCGACCCCTTAATTAGACTTAAGTAGCCCTTTACCTGTGGCCCCTGCCGACCCCTCCAGCCTTACCATCTGCCACCCTCTCCAAACCTTTTGGATGTCTTCAGCTTCTTAGGGACAGGCTCTAGCTTAAGATGGTAGGCATTAGTGGGTTCCTCTGCCTAGGACTCTCTTCTTCCCTTCCCCTTCCCTGCTTGGGCAGCTCCTGCTTACCTTCCAGTTTAAACTTCCACACCTTAGGAAGGCGGGGTCCTTGACTCCGAGGTTGGGCGACCCCCTGCCACATGCGCTCAGAGCACCCTTGCTCCCCCTTCCATGATGCTCTGCGCCCTCACTCAGGATCTCTCCTTCCAGTGATGCTGTCGCTCGCACACCACTGCCTCTTACTCCTGGACTGGTGCCTGGCACAGAGCAGGGGCTCCATCGCCTCCATCATGCACTTGAGTTAGTGAATATTCAAATTAGAACTTCAGATTTGAAAGGCTGATTTTGTAAAACCAGTCTATCCAGTCTTGCCTAACTTCACATTTTGGCAAGGAATCCCCATTCTGTGAGGCATTGTTGCTGTGTCATAGAAGGGCTGGTTAGTGTCTCTCCTTAGCAAAGCCTGTCCTCCTTGTCCAAGTGCTTGCCAGACTCGGTGGCAGAGTGTGGCTGAACAGCACCAGCCATCTCCACCCTGGGAGAAACGGGGCCAGGGTGGGCGCGTGGTGTCACCTCACCTTTGAGTGTGACAAATGAGACATGGATCCGTTCGTTGTCTTTGACAAGCCAAGGGTTTTGTCTTGTTGGTTGGTCCTAGCCAGATGTCACCTAGAGGGCTAGACTAGCAGCACCGTGAGTGACAAGTTGTGTCCAGTGGGATGGTTCAGAGTCCCTGGGGGGTGCTGGCCTTAGAGGTGGCATTGCTCCTAGTTTTGTGTTGTTACATGAAATGGGTCATTTACTTATGTTTACCAGTTTCTTTGTTCCAATAGTTTTTTAAAAAATATATTTTTAGTTGTAGATGGACACAATACCCTTTATTTATTTATTTATTTATTTATTTATTTATTTATGTGGTGCTGAGGATTAAACCCAGTGCCTCACATGTGCCAGGCAAGCGCTCCACCACCGAGTTACAACTCCAACCCTCAAATAGTTTTTAATTATAATAAAAGAATAAATGAATCTTTAGCACTGAAAATTCAGGAAATGCAAATTTTTTCCAAAAGGAAACAAAAATCATTTGGCGCTCAGAAATCAGGACCAACATAGCCAACAGGTAGAGGAAGCACTGTGCCCAGGGACCCACAGAAAGTTTTAATTTTAAATCCTCTTAAAATTGGAAGAGAGATAAATATAATAATGATGAATATACAATAATTACTCTAGACTGGATTATATTCGTCTTTACATTAATGGACTTTTCTTTCCCCCCAGTACTGAGGATGGAACCCAGGGCCTCCCACGTGCTAGGCAGGTGCTCTCCCACCCTGCTGAGTCCCCTGTCTTCATCTTTATACAATTACAGTCATGAAATATAATTTTCACATTTTTTTTTATGGAGGAAGAGACCCGTGAAGGCAAGAGTTCAAGCCCATGAAGTCAAAATGCAACTCTGGCAGAGATAACCACTTCTAGTGTTTTGAAAAATTTTGTAGGCTCCTTGTTCCCCTGCAGCCTATGTACGCATTTACATATTCATGTCATTTTTACAAAAGAATGATCGGATTTGCTCAGGGTTTATATTCACTGAACAACATAGAGATCATCCCCTTCCTTCCTCCTGAATGCTCTTGTAAAATATTTTTCTTTAAGATTTTAGTTTTAATTCTGAAAGCAACATATACAACATCATTCTTAACGCCCATGTGCTGTTCGATGGAGTGGATATATTGCAATGCCGTTTGCTAGCCTATCTGGTGTTTCCAGGGTTTTGCAGTCATGAATGACACTTGGAAGAACACTGTGCCAGCAAAATCAGCGCATTCATCCGTGATCGTTTCCTTGGAATAAGTTTCTAGATGTATGATTTTGAAATGTGATGCTGAAGGAGTTAAGAACATGTCATGCACTAATATCCTGATCTGTCATATTGACTTTTCTTTTTTTTTTTTTTTTGGTACTGGGGATTGAACCCAGGGGCACTCAACCAATGAGCATCTTCCCTAGCCCTTTCATATATTTTCTTTTCTTTTCTTTCTTTCTTTCTTTCTTTCTTTCTTTCT
>JAJEJO010004515.1:141680-165893 GCA_020662805.1 Glaucomys volans | reverse complement strand
GGATGCCTAGTTTTTACTGGAGGATCAGTTACCTCAAGTTGCCCAACACCTGGGTATCACTGCTACCTTTCATTTTCTTGATATTGAGAACTGAACCCAAGGGTGCTTACCACTGAGCCGCATTCCCAGTCCTTTTTAAAAATTTTTAATTTTGAGACAGGGTCTCATTAGTTTGTATACAGTGTCGCTGAATTGCAGAGGCTGGCCTATAAACTGCAATCCTTCTGCCTCAGCCCCCTGAGCTGCTAGGATTACAGGCATGCGCCACCACACCCAGCTCTCTGCCACCTTTTTTCTTTTTTCTTTTTTTTTGAACCAGGGATTGAACTCAGGGACACTCGGCCACTGAGCCACATCCCCAGCCCTATTTTGTATTTTATTTAGAGACAGGGTCTCACTGAGTTGCTTAGGACCTCGCTAAGTTGCTGAGGCTGGCTTTTAACTCACGATCCTCCTGACTCAGCCTCCCAAGTCGCTTGGATTACAGGCATGCGTGCGCCACCACGCCCGGCTCTTTTTTCTTTTTTAATATTTTTCATTGTAGATGAACATGATACCTTTATTTTATTTATTTATTTATATGTGGTGCTGGGGATGGAACCCAAGCCTTGCACATGCTAGGCAAGCACTCTACCACTGAGCCACAACCCCAGCCCTCTACCACCTTTCTTAAACCTCTTCTGACCTCCCCTACCTGCATCCGCCACAGAGAAAAAGGAAGATCCTTGAAGCAGAGGCCCAAAGAGGGGAGAATCAAGTCAGAGGAAAAGAAAAGGAGGTGAGCATGGGATGAGGGAGGGACAGCACCCCTGGGGCAGAGGCCCTGGCCATGTGGCAGTAAAAGGGCCCTCAAAGGGGCAACAATTAGGAGGAGCCAAAAGCTGGGCAGGAGGTGAGCAGGGAGCACCTATGTGCAGGTTTAGTGTGTGGGCTGGTGAGAAGAAAGAACCTCCAGGTGACAGGAGCTGCAGAAAGGGGATAATGATACCCTGACAAGGCAGCAGAGGCTTGGAGCCCAGCCCAGCCAGGGTGCTGGCACAGCTAAGCCATCCTGCACTCCCCACCGGGAGGAGGATGTGAGCAGGCAGGGAGGTGGGCCTGAGGTGGCCTGGACCAGTGCAGCCTCGGAAGTTTGCTCGGGAGCCTCTGCCTCTCTCCCTTTCTCTATTTCTGTTACTCTGCTGCTTTTCCCTTTTCTCCCTTTCCCATCCTATCTCCCCATCACTGCCCCCTTCTTTCAGTACTGGAGACTGAACCCAGGAGCCTCTACTACTGAGCCACATCCCCAGTCTTTTTGATTTTTTTTTTTTTAGTAGCAGACATAATACCTTTATTTTATTTATTTACTTTTATATGGTGCTAAGAATTGAACCCAGTGCCTCACACATGTAAGGCAAGTGCTCTATCACTGAGCCACATTCCCAGCTCTCTTTTTGATTTTTATTTTGTGACAGTCTAACTAAATTTCCCAGGCTGTTCTTGAGCTTGCAATCCTCGTGCCTCGTTCTCCCAAGTTGCTGAGATTGCAGGTGTGCACTGGTGCTGCCTCTTGTCCTATCTCTTACCTTCTCTCTTTACCCTCTTCTACCCATCCACACCATGGAGTCTCCACTGAGAGAGAAAGTGGGGAAGGAAGTAGTGAGAATGGTGATGTCAGGAAACCCCTGGAAGCTGCTTTAATCCAGACCATCTGCCCAAGGCTGTGAGAAGCCAGGCCACCAGAGTCCCAAGAGCAGAGAATCAGTTTTGGACACCACACACCCAGTTTTCACAAGAGAAAACTGAGCCAGGTGTGGTGGTGCACACGTGTAATCCCAGCAGCTCAGGAGAACTGAAGCAGGAGGATCACAAGTTCAAAGCCAGCCTCAACAACTTAGGGAGGTCCTAAGCAACTTAGAGAGACCCTGTCTCTAAATAAAATATAAAAAAGGGCTGGAGATATGGCTCAGTGGTTAAGCACCCCTGGGTTCAATCCCCAGTACTGAGAGAGAGAGAGAGAGAGAGAGAGAGAGAGAGAGAGAGAGAGAGACAGTGAGAGAGAGACAGAGACAGAGAACTGAGAGAGAGAGGTAAAGATCTCCCCAGAGTCAGTGTCTTGGTTAAACAGTCACTTCAGTTTGCCATTCATTCTCACCTTCCTTCTTCTGGAGAGCACTCCCAGAATTTCCCTAGGGGACCCCCTTCCAAGTGTCTATTTAGAAAGGGCCTGACCTTTCTGACCTTGCCCCAGACCCCAGGGTGGACATGAGACTGGATGTCACTTTGTGCCTGTCATCCCCAGGCCACAGTGATTCAATAGAAATCGATCCAATGACATCAGCACTGAATCTTTTGCTGAACTACTGGGAAAAGGGTGCTTCTTTCTGTTTGGTTTGTCACATGGGAAGGTTTAAGCCTCTCATGCTTAGATTATTTGGGATGGGGCTTCCAGAGAGTAAAGCTAACTCAAAAGGTGAGCAGGCCCAAGTCAGAAAGAGACAGATGTCAGATGACATTGTCTGAGTGCCTGGATTCAGCTATGCCAGGAGTCTGTTCCTGAAGTGTTGTGTTTTGTTTTTTGTTTTTTTTTTGCAGTGCTGGGGATTGAACCCAGGGCTTTGTGCATGTGAGGCAAGCACTCTACCAACTGAGCTACATCCCCAGCCCCTGAAGTTTTTAATTATGTGAATAAAAAAGCTTAAGCCAGTTTGAATTGAATTTCTGTTGCTTGTATCCAAGAGACTCTAAGTCAGCTTAAAGAAGCAAATGGAGAGAAGGGCAACCCAGACAGAGAGAGACACAACTACAGGGATAAAGCCTGAGTTTGATGGGAAATGATGGGAAAGCAAGTATGTATGTGGCAGAAGGGGGGTGGGTGGTGGGGTGACCATTAGGATCACTGAGCTGACACTTAGCAGTGAATCAGGAGTAGCAGAGTTTATTGAAAAGAACACACAGCCAGAGATGTTTTTCCACGAGGCCAATCTGAGACGGGGTGAAAACATTTTTGCTGCTAACTTGACTATCTGCATAGAAGTAGCAGTCCTTAGGAACTGTGCAGGGTGTGGGTCTACATGGGGTGGAGAGGAAGATGAAGTCAGTTGGAGTTTATCTGGTCAGCGTCCAGTTGCAAGGGACATCTATACTAATAGCTCCTATGACGTCAACTGCATTCCAAAACAGATCTTCGAAGACAAGCGAAGCATTGAACGCAGCCCTGTTTGTTGCATGTACTGGAATTCCTCCCCTAGATCGAGCCCTTCCTTATCGGATGTTCCCAGATTTCATCGATGTACAGTATGCAAATCTCAGGGATAAACATGAGAGACAGATGGCAGAACTAAGTGGTCCAGGTTGCACAACTCCAGCATGTCATGAGATGCCGCCCAGAGAGGGTGAGCCCACTTGCCCCTCACTCTCCAGGGGCAAGATGTGCTTAACCCCCTTTAGTTACAAACCTAAAGAGATGAGCTCCTGGGGCGACCGTGGGTCTGCACTAAGGCTGCTGCAGGAGGGGCCAGGTGGGGCGGAGGCTGTGGGAAGAAGCTGTGCCCAGAACTGATAAGAAACTCCCTTCCCTG
This sequence comes from Glaucomys volans, assembly GCA_020662805.1. NCBI lineage: Eukaryota > Metazoa > Chordata > Mammalia > Rodentia > Sciuridae > Glaucomys > Glaucomys volans. The sequence goes on along the minus strand of JAJEJO010004515.1, from coordinate 162,333 downwards.
GTCCCACGCACACTGTTATGTCTGCGCTGGGAATCCTCAGGGGTGACAGGGAGGACAGAGCCCTAAAGAAAGACACAGAGGGTGGAAGGTCTTGTTCCTGGTGCCTGGGAGCCCCATTACCTTACTCTACTTTATCCTACTTCCCTTCACTGGGCAACAATTGATACCTTTAAACACACACACACACACACACACACACACACACACAACCCTGCATAAATCAGATACAGCCTTGTAATGTATTTGTATATATAAAATACACCTAAATATATATACTATTCAAAGTATTGTTATTTTCCTCCTTGACACAGAGAGATTTTTGTGCCAGTATAGCTTCAGTCTGTCAACTTTCTCTTTTTCCAATAATGGAGAGTGACCCCAGGGCCTCACACATGCTAGGCAAGCACTCTACCACTGAGCCACATCCCCAGCAACACTCCCCCCCTTTTTTTTTTTTGAGACAGGGTTTCACTATGTTGCCCAGGCTGGCCTCAAACTTGTGATCCTCCTTCCTCACCCTTCCCAGCTTCCCTGTAGCTGGGATTATAATTGTGTACCACTGTGCCTGGCCTAACTCAACTTTTCTTATACACATTAATTTAGTTTATTCATCCATCCTTTTATTGATGGACATTTAAATTGTTTCTGAGTTTTTGCCATTGCAAACAAGAGTGTTTCTTTCTTTCTTTCTTTTTTTTTTTTTTGCAGTGCTGGGGATTGAACCCAGGGCCTTGTGCTTGCAAGGCAGGCACTCTACCAACTGAGCTACATCCCCAGCCCCTGTATGAGTGTTTCTTGAGGATTCATTCCTAGAAGAGAGATTGTTGGCTTAAAATGTGTATGAATTTTTCATTTTGAAAGATACTGCCAACTTGGAGTGAAGACCTTTTCCCTGTGAAGGAGTCCTCCCTCCCAGGGGCTGAACCAGAGATAAAAGACACCCAGGGTAGAAAGATCATAGATTGTCTATTCAGAGATATTCAGGTTCAAATCCTGGCTCTGCCACTTTCTTCCTGTGTGACCTTGGTTAAGTCACTTAACCTCTCTGAGCTCCTGTTTCCTTAACTGCCAAGGAACATAAGAGCTGTCTCATAAAGCTGTTGAAAGGATAAAATGGTGTCTTTCAGGCCAAACCTCCAGCATGGGCCTGACACACAGTAGGCTCTTAACCAAAGTTATCTTTCTTTCCCTGCCTGGATCCCCTTCTGCATTCATCACGGAAGAGCAGATCTGAGGAGAGGCCTGGGAGACTGATTTATTAGCGAATGTCATGCAGATGACAAGGTCTTTCCCTAAATGGTCTCTTCACCCCAGCCACTGCCTTTCACACTCTCAGTCTCTGCAGAGGAGAAAGAAGGGAATCCGCGCAAAGAACAGTGAGCTGGCTGGATTCTGTTGAACCTGGCAAGGGTGGCACTGTGCAGCAGGTGACAAGGCAGATGTAGTCATGCTGGCTCGGGGAGGCTGTGGGTCTGAGGGAAGTAGCTTGCCCTATTTATTTATTTGTGGTGCTGGGGATGGAACTCAGGACCTCAGACATGCTAGGTAAGCACTCTATCACCGAACTGCACCCCAGCCTGTAGCTAACCCTTTCTGACCTCAGTGTCTTCAAGGAAGGTGCCAATACTCCCAGTCCTGTCTTCCTGAGGACTGAGCACAATTGGTCGAGTTATTCCCAGAAGGATTTCTTAAGTCCCTTGGAGACTCAGTTCCCTTGACTAGATTTCCTGGTTCCCAATTCCTGGGTGCTGGGGAAGCTGAGATCTTCTGGCTGTCTCCTCACTTAGCATCTCTCAGTGATGTCCTGGCTTCCTGCCCAGGCCCCACTCACAGGGTGTAGTGCTGACCCTGCAGGCCCCGGCACCCTCCCCACCAGCCTCACAGCAAGGCCTGAGCTGGCTGGAAGGGACAGACAGGAGACTTGCCTGAAAGCCAAGTGATCTGTCCAAATCCACCTGACTCCAGTGGCTGAGAGGAGAGACCTGGGCTATCTCACCCAAGGCGTTCCTCTCCAGGGTCGGGACAGTTTCAATTCTGTACCTGAGCATGGTCCTTGGCTGAGTAGGAGAGAGAAAAGGCAGGGCAGAGTGAGGAATTGAGCCATAATGTGTCCCCTACGTGGTCTTTTTTTTTTTTTTTTTTTTTTTTTTTTTGGGTTGCTGGTGATTGAACCCAGGGCCTTGTACTTGACAGGCAAGCACTCTACCAACTGAGCTATATCCCCAGCCCCTCTATGTGGTCTCTTAACCCACAATGGAAGTGGGCCCTGGGGTGCCTTGTCAATGCTCCCAAGAGATGGGCAAAGGTCCAAGTATAAGAATACTTAGTAGAACCACCTTCCAGGTTGAGATTGGGGATGAAAGCCACTCAGTTCCCCTCAGGTGACAAAAGAATAAAGAAAGAAGGGGCTGGGGTTGGGGCACTTGTCTAGCATGTGTGAGGCACTGGGTTCGATTCTCAGCACCACATATAAATAAAAATAAAGGTCCATTGACAACTAAAAAATATTTTTTAAAAAAATAGAATAAAGAAAGAAGTAGAATAAACCAGCATTTGCAAAGTAATGGAAGAAAGCAGTGCTGGGGTAATGCCTTCTAGTGGGGGGAAATCAGCAAGGGAGCTACCTTTTATGGAACACTGAGAAGATGCCAGATCCTGCAACTGCGGGAGTCCATTCTTCCTGGTGACCACCTTCAGGGGTAGGTGCTATCTTCAGCACTCTGGTTAGCAGAGGAAGAAACCGAGGTTCTGAGGGGTTTCAGTCACACTGCTAGGAAGAGGCTGCCCTGGAATGAAAACCCAGCACTATCCGTCTGACTGCTAAACTGATGCTTTGTGTTCCTTCCTGGGGCTCAAGACCACCCTCCTGCACATCCACCTAGCCAGCAGAGGCCTGGCCATACACCAGCCTCCTCCAACTTCTCCATCTCCCGAGAGCTCCTCCAGGCTCCCCACTCACTCCTCACTTGGCTTCCTCTTTGGAAACCTGCCACAGGCTCTTTTCTTCCATCTGAGAGAGAAAATGGTCTCGTTCCCCACCCCCAGGTCTTCCCATCCTCTCATCCATCCAAACCTAAGCATCTTTCTCTCTCCCTCCTCCCTGCTCTCATCTTGTTTTTTTTTTTTCTTTCTGTTTATCCATCACTAGAATCCACCACCCCCTTCCCTCTTGCCTGTAGGTTCTGTGGCTATAATCAAATCATAACTTTTATTAAATTTAAGATTACTTTTTAATGGAATCAATTTCTTGTGTGGTGCTTCTCTGCCCGCCTGCGGGCTCCGCCAGCTCTGGGCTCAGCACCCCACCCGCACAATTGTCTCTGCCGCTGGCATTTCTGGCTAAGCTGCTTCCCAAGGAGGGGCACTGCCATCCCTAAACACACACAGAGAAACACACACACACACCCCAAGTGCACCTTCTTGCAAAGCCCTGGACACACAACCACGGAGCCCCAGGCGCCCACTCAGAGTGGTGGGGGCGAAGGAGCCAGGATTGAGGTGGTGGGGGCAGGAGGAGGGAGCTGCAGAGACTGAGGGCAACCAACAAACACGGAGCTGAGCAGACATTTCTCAGCCTGTTAATTTCCTACAGCTCTGTTTTCCAGCCTCAGAAACAAGCTGGTTTCTGCCAGTCCACCCCCTTCCCGACTGCATTGTGCAGCTGGCGAGCAGCGAGAAGTTGTTGGGGGAGGGGAGTCCAGAGGAAAGGCAAGGAGACCAGGGTCTTCATTTGATTTTTAAAAGTCCAGGCATCTAGGCAGGATGCAGAGAATCATCTGAAGCTGTGACACCCTCCCCTCCCCAAGGAGAAGCCCAACTGAGAGATGTGCAGTCTGGACCAGCCTAACCCTCCATGTCTGGGCCACAGGAGGAAGGGAGCCAGGGGTCCTGCAGGGAACGTTGTTCTGGAGGTAGGAGAGGGAACAGGGAGGACAGGGGTTGGAGGATCACTTTGGTGGTGGGGACATGGGCTGGAAAGAGCTCTTGGGGGAGCAGTGCCCTCATGGGGCCTGTAGATGAGAGTTTGCTGACTCAACAGACTCACATTCTTGAGCTGTCCGGACAGCTCTGGACTCTGCTCCAGCTTTTCTGGGAGGCTCCCTGACAGTCTCAGGTAGACAGGAGATCCTGGGTGGACAGGTGGCTCTGGGGCCTGAGGGCAGCCATCTTGGCTTTCCACACTGTCTCAGCACACCTGGTTACCTAGAGGCAGAAGGGAGCCTCGTGTGCATCCAGCTGGACAGAGTGCAGTGGGTAAGAGTGCAGCCTTAGGCACAGGGAGGTCAGTGAATCTACATTCTGATGCTTTCTAACTGTGTGACCTTGAAGAAGTAACCTAATATCTCTGAGCCTTTTTCTTCACCTGGAAAGGAGGATTCCACAAAATAATGCGTGGAACATCGAGCATAAAGCCTGGCATAGTTCTAGCTCAAGAAGTGGACTACAGATTTTTTTTTTTATGTTTTATTTTTCATTTTTCAGTGCTGGGACTGGAACCCAGGGCCTCCCGCTCTCCTGCACATTAGGCAAGTGCTCTGTCCCTGAGCTACATCCCAGGCTTAGAAGACTACATGTCTTTTTTTTTTTTTTTTTTTGGTACTGGGAATTGAACTCAGGGGCACTCAACCACTGAGTCACATCCCCAACCCTATTTTGTATTTTATTTAGAGACAGGGTCTCACTGAGTTGCTTAGGGCCTCGCTAAGTTGCTGAGGCTGGCTTTGAACTCGCGATCCTCCTGACTCAGCCTCCCCAGTCACTTGGATTACAGGCGTGCGCCACCACGCCCGGCTGACTACATGTCTTTTAAGCATCAACCAGATGCATTCACATAATCCACAAGCTGCTCTGCCTGGAGGAGTTGGGACCTGAGTCCCGTGGTAGGACCAGAGGGCAGACTTCTCCAGGGAGGGCTGGGCTTCTGAATGAAATTCAGGCTGGGACCAGAGAACATGATGTGAGGACAATTCTCAGGATTGGAAACCAGGACATGAGAGGACTCTGATCTCCCTTCAAGGGGATGAGTGGCTAATGTCTGTCAGGAAGAAAGATGAGAGACTGATGAAGACTCCTGAATATTGAACCATTCCCTCACCCTGGACTTCCAGGGACCAATAAGCTGGAAGGTGGATTCCCTCTGGAGCAAGATAAAGGGAGAATATTCTGTGGTCTATTCCTCCCCTGCAACCTTGCAGACTCGGCTAACACCTGTTGGTTTGGGAGACTTTACAGAGCTCTGACATCCTTAGACAAGGGCTAAGCAAGGGGAGTCTATAAAGATTTAATTAGGCACTGTGAATGGGTGACCTTTGCCTCCCATCCCTGTCCTCCAACCCTAGGGAGAAGGAAGAGACTTGTGAAGAATGCAAACAAGGGGCAGAACTGGAAAGGGCTGAGTTTATTAGTAAACTCCAGGTTACTTGAGCCTGGGAAAAGATGCCAACATGGCCACAGACACAGAGTAAACAGGGTCTGCAGCAGCTTCGCCCATCAAGGCTGTACTTTGGGCCTGGCAGCTGCCTTGGAGGAAGGGGCAGCTGGAGCCTCCTGCCCCAGGCAGGAGCTCACCTCCCACCTTTCCATTCCCCCTAAAAGGAGGCCAGTCCAACCTGCTCAGCATCTCCCTGTGTTTGACCCCCCCGGGCACAGCATACCTGCTGAATCTACACCTGGACCTACACACCTGTAGGGGCTTGTCCAAGCCTGGATGTTCCCACAGGGCCATGCATCAGTCACACGCATAGAGTTTTAAAGCCCAAAGGGACTTTTGATGTTTGAAAATTATCTACTCCAACTCTGATTTCATTCACAAGGCAACTGAAGCCCAAACAGGGTTGAGGTGGGAATCACAGACTGCATGACAGAGCCTGACCAAGGTCCCCTCAATCTTTCCCATGCTGCTTGCAGTGCTTTGTATCTTCTGCTCCCGACATAGCTGTAATCCCATCTCCACCTTCGGGGGCACACCCTTACACCACATTTACCACCAGCTAGGTACTTTCTGTGTATGCCCCAAGACCATACACGGCAGGTGCTATTGTGATTCCCATTTTATGGATGGGGAGACTGAGGTTCAGAGAGGTTAAGTAATTTCCCTAAGTTAGTAAGTGGTCGAGCTAGAATTTGGAATCCCCCTCCCTTTTTTTTTTTTTTTTTCCTGATAATTCAACCCTGAGCCTCTCACATGCCATATAGGCACTCTTCCACTGAGCCACATCCTGGAGCTGGAATTTAGAACCAGAATGACTGGCTCCAGTATTTGAGCTCTTAACTACTCTGCTATCCATTTCTTCTCCAAAAGCTTCACCTGTGCCTGCACACTTGCCCCTTCTCTTTCCCCTTCTCCTGTCCTTCACTTTCCCATTCATCGTTGCCATCACCACCTTCACAACGCATTTTCTCATTTCAGTCTAAGCCACAGATTCACCCATCACAGCTTCTGCACCGCCATCCGGCTTGCCTTCCCCTTCATCTTCCTCAGGGTCATCTTCAACCTCGTTGTGTCCACTGTCATCATCAACTTCACCTTTTAAGACATCCCTAATTGCAATGACTATCCTTAAAGACCAACCCAGACCTAACTCCTACAGGGGGACAGGAGGAGGGGCTCACAGTCTAATCCACATAAGTACAAGAAGCTTTGTAAAGGTACAAAGCCGGAATGTGGAAAGGCATTGTTATGGTTTGGATGTGATGTGTCGCCCAAAGGCTCATGTGTGAGACGATGCAAGAAGGTTCAGAGGAGAAATGATTGGGTTGTCAGTCTTAACCCAATCAGTAAATTAATCCTGTTAGGGATTAACTGAGTGGTAACTGAAGTGGTAGGGTGTGGGTGAGGAGATGGGAATTGGGGTGTGGTTTTGGGGTTTAAATTTGTATGTGGAGAGTGGAGTCTCTTTCTGCTTCCTGAGAGTCATGTGAGCTGTTTCCCTCTGCCACACTCTTCTGCCCTGATGCTCTGCCATCATGTTCTCTCGAGCCTGCAGAAATGGAGCCTGCAGAAATGGAGCCAGCCTTCTGTGGATTAAGACCTCTGAAACTGTGGGCCCTCAAATAAACTTTTCCCCCGCTACAGTTGTTCTGGTCAGGTCATTTAGTCTCAGCAGTGAAAAAGCTGACTAAAACAGGCATTCTCCCTCTTGGAGACTCTTCTAGAAATAAGGGTGGGGGTAAGGATGGAAGAAGTTTCAAACAGCTGAAGAGTGTCTGCTGAGGGAAATTAATCAATGGCCAAGGAGATTGCTTGTCATCTTTCAATATCTATAGAAATAACAAGCCTCCAGAGAGGGGGCTGGAGCTCCAAGGGAATAGAAGACCAGAAGATAGTCTACCCAACCCGGCCTCTAATGAGCTATAGGGGAGGGCCGGAACCATAGGCAGCTTCCGCCCACTTTGGGTGTTGGCCAACACCCCATCTTCCCCAGTCACAGTAGCTCTTGCAGGCCCTGGAAGCCAGCAGCAGCAAGCAATACCACCCAGGAGTTTTAAAATGATTATTCCTTCGAGTCCAAACCCTACCCACCTCCCAGCCCCATGAGTTTGCTGGTTGGCTCTCGCAGTGCTGGGCTGCCAGAGGTGCCATCATCCTGCATAGGAACTAGGAAGAGAGGGCAATGGCTTCCCGGATCAGAGCCGCTACCCAGAGTTCCAGCCAAGGCCCCAGAGCTCCCAGGACCTGGAAGATTTTTTTTTTTTCCCTTGGTTGTGTTTGGAATTGGCTGATTTTCTGGGCACCAGGCCCAGCTCAGTTTAATTTTTGTTTATTTTTATGTACAGATTCTCTTCTGTTTGGGGAAGAGCTTTGTGTAAATTATTATTATTTATATGATAAAGAATAAATCACACCAAATAAAAAAACCCACAATCTCTTTTTCTCAATAGAATTACTAAATTAGGGGCTGAAAAGAACAGCCGATATGCTGGGGTTTGGTTTCAGGAAGCCTTTGGACGTGGATTCTCACAAAATGTCTTAGTAAATGGGCTCTGTTATCCTGGATTTGATGGTACTCTCAACCAGCAGAGGCATACGGGGCCTCCCAGGAAGGCTGTGGTGTATAGGCCTAAGGGTGCAGGCTTGCGGGTCCTCCACACATCCCATCCCTGGGGAGATGAGCCCGGCATTTTGAAGTGATTTACTAACTCAGAGTGGGGAAAGAACGGGGAACCAGAGGAGTTGGGGATTCTTGCCAGAAACATGATCAAATGCTCTGAATTGGGGTGGGGGTGGGGTACATAGAACTTACTTGAATAGTGGCATTATTACATCAGGGAAAAATGAGCCAATCATTGCTTTGCCTATTCATTAAATTTGCATGCTTCAATTCTATTGGTTGGAATGAAATAAGTCAGGAGGGAGGGATACAGATGGGCACAGGACCAGCTTGGCCCAGAGAGTGTCCCCAAGTAGCTCCCATCCTCAGTCAGGGTAGAGAGAAGACCAACTCATTAAAAGTACTGTACCCTCTTGGCCCCTCCCCAGTCGCTCACCCCTTTACTCCATTCATCTTTTCATAAAATTCTGTTTGGGGACCAGAGAAAGATCCACCCAGGGCAAGGAATCCATCCTGGGAGGTAATATGTTAAAGGCCAGAGAGGGAAAGTCATCAATAGCTGGTGTTTTGTTGGTTTTTAATCTCCTACAACCTTAGGCTACCAGAGATTTTTAAAAACAGAGCAGACAGCACTGCTTATCCATTTTGACTTAAATTATGTCCTCTTCCTAGAATGGACTCCCATCTGCCCATCCAAGTTCTACCTTTGCTTCAAACCACCATCATGGTTAAGAGCAGGGACCTCGGGACCTCCTCTTGAGCTTGAGGATCTACTCTGGCACTTAATAGCTGTGGAAAAGTTACTTAACTTTCCCTGAGCTTTGGTGTGCCAGTCCCAATCTGTAAGTGGCGCGCGCGCACACACACACACACACACACACACACACACAGGTTTAGAGTACGGATTAAATGAGAAAATCCACATTAAAATACCTAACATGCAGTAAGTGCTCTATCCCTGTAGTCATTAGTTATTTTAAATACTTCAGTAAGCTATCCCAGAGCTCCTTAGCTGAAAATTGACCTTACCCTGCCCCAACACATCCTGTAAGTACACAAAATTTTACCTCAAAGCTGGGTGGGATGGCACACACCAGTAATTCCAGCGGCTTGGGGGGCTGAGCCAGCTTTAGAAACTTAGTGACACCCTATCTCTAAATAAATAAATATATATATAAAAGAGCTGGGGATGGAGCTCAGTGGCAAAGTGCCCCTGGGTTCAATCCCCAGTATCACACATACAAAAAAAGATCATACCACTAAGGTTTCCACCTAAATAATTCTTCACAATCTGCACTGAACCAGCTATTGTGTACGAGTCTGGCAGTCCCACTCATGCTTTGCACTAAGGAGGCACTCAACTAATCAACACATGCTTACTTTAAAAGCTGCCCCAGGCCAGGCATGGTGGTGCATGCTTGTAACCCAGCTGCTCTGGAGGCTGAGGCAGGAGGATCAGAATTCAAAGCCAGCCTCAGCAAAAGCAAGGCATTAAGTAACACAGTGAGACCCTGTCTCTAAATAAAACACAAAATAGGATTGGGGATGTGGCTTACTAGTCAAGTGCCCCTGAGTTCAATCCTGGTACCCCCTCCACGCACAAAAAGGTTCCTCCAGGCCAGGCATGGTGGCATATACCTGTCATCCCAACAATTCAGGAGGATAAGGCAGGAGAATCTCAAGTTTGAGGCCAATCTCAACAATTCAGCAAGACTCTAAGCAATTTATCGAGATCCTGTCTTAAAAGAAAAAAATCTAAAAGGGCTGGGAATGTGGCCCCATGGTAAAGCACTCTTGGGTTCAATCCCCAGTACCAAAAACAAAAAACAAAAAAACAAAAGCCAAAAAAACACTTGCCCCAAGTTGGAGGTGTGGCTCAGTGGTAGAGTACATGGTAGCAAGCTCAAGACCCTGAGTTCAATCCCTATCACCACTAAATAAATAAGTAAAATGTTGCCTAAGTAGTCAAATTTCCAAACCCTGGAAAATCCCACTAAATTCTAATCTCTCTGTTCCAGCTCCCATACAATGCCTGGTTCCACCACGCCCAGTAGAGCAGACCCAAGGAACAATGAGAAGTGGGCTGGGGTTAAAAGGGAGGTGGGAGAAGCGAGGTGGGAGACAGAGGAGCCTGGGAGGGGCTTTACAGCTCTTAGACCACGTGGATCAATCCCTTTCCACTGCCCCTCTGATGGCACCTAAAATTCTATCTTCTCCTAGGCATGTTGGAGCAGGCCTGTAATCTCAGCTATTCCGGAGGCTGAGGTAGGAGGATCATAAGTTTGAGGCCAGCCTGGGCAATTGAGTGAGACCCTGTTATAAAAAAAAAAAAAAGATAAGAAGTGGTGGGAGGTAGCTCAGTGGTAGAGTGCATCTGGATTTAATACTATTGCAAATAAAAATAAATAAAATAAATAAAATTTCACCATCATCTTTGATTAATCACTAGCTGACCTGAGTCAAATCTGATTGTCTAGTTCCTCCTTGTCCAGCCATAGAGGGTGAGTATTGATTAGCTAGGTGATCAACTGCACAGGCCTTGACTCTAGGTTGTCTAAGAGACCCTTTGAGAGGTGGTCCATGTAGGTGAGGGAGGACTCTGAGTGACTGGGCATTGTGCACTTGCCCATCAGTGCATATACACTTATATGTGCATATCTGTGGGTAAACACTGGCCCTTTTATCTTGGAATGCAGTCAGTATTAATTTGTTCATTGATTATTTATTGAGGCCCTACTATGTGCCAGCACTACGCCATATGCTGTGATGAGATAGTCACTAAGGGATAGATTCCCTGCCCTGGGTATGCCTTTCTCTAGTTCCTAAACAGAATTTTATGAGGGAAGGGGTGATGGGGGCCACTTGTGGACACTCTGTGGGACAATCTGGGATGCTCATCTGCCTCCCTGCCTCCTGACTCATTTCATTTCAACCAATAGTTTGGAAGCATACAAATTTAATGAGTAGGCAAAATTCCTGCCTAAACAGAGCTTATTTTCTAGCAAGAGGAGGGAGTAACAGTAAACAGGGAGAGAAATAAATAATTTAATTTCAGCTTGCAAAAATGCTATAAAAATAATAAAACTAGCTAAAGGGATAGAGAATGGCAATGCATGTTGAGGGACCTCCTTTAAGCTGGGTGGTTTGAGCAAAGAACTTAATGATGAGAATAAATCAGCCTCAGAAAATTTGGAAACAAACAGCATCCCGGCATGGCGGCACACGCCTGCAATCCCAGCAACTTGGGAGGCTGAGACAGGAGGATTGCAAGTTTCAGGCCAGCCTCAGCAAATTAGCTAGACCCTGTCTCAAAATAAAAATAAAAAGGGCTGGGGATGTAGCTCAGTGGTAAAGCACCCCTGGGTTCAATCTCTAGTATAAAACAAACAAATTCTGGACACAGCATACTTAGGCAGAAGAAACAGCAAGTACAAAGGCTTGGAGGAATGTTTTGAAACTGTGAATCTAGGTACCTGCGTCTTCTTGAGGTAAAAGTGAACCAGCTTTTTATTGCATGCAGACATGTGTCTTTTCATTGCTTTTAAAAATCATGTTAAGGGCTGTGCTTGCGGCTCAGTGGCAGAGCACTTGCCTGGCATGTGTGAGGCCCTGGGTTCGATCATCAGCACCACATATAAGTAAATAAATTAAATAAAGGTCCACTGACAAAAAAATAAATAAAACATTAAAAAAGAAAAAAAGAATCATGTCAAACTTCTCACTGAGGACTACAACCCCACTCCAATGGCCCCCTAGCCTCCAATCCCATTGGCCTCTTCAATTCCTTTAATAAGACAAGCTTCCCCGGGCCCTGTGGCGCAGGCCAGTAATCCCAGCGACTGAGGCTGAGGCAGAGGCTGAGACAGGAGGAGAGTGAGTTCAAAGCCAGCTTCAGCAATTTAGCGAGGCCCTAAGCAACTCAGTGAGACCCTGTCTCTAAATAAATACAAAATAGGGCTGGGGATGTGGCTCAGTGGCCGAGTGCTCCTTAGTTCAATCCCTGGTGTCCCCCCCCCGCGCGCAAAAAAAGACAAGCTTCCTCCTGCCACAGGGCCTTTGCACAGTCAAGTCCTACTGTCTTGAATGCTTTAACAGCCCCTTTCTCCAGTCAGATCCTCCCTTCTTTGGATCTCAGGTAGTCTGGGATAGGCTACCCCTCTCCCTTCCACACTAATCAGATTTCTTTGTTGGATGCTTTCATGTTACCAAGCTCCTACAGACACACCCCTTATCTCATTCGGTAATTATGCATTGATTCCCATCTTATCTTATATCAATATCTGACTTCCCCACCAGAATTACAAACCTCAGGAACCTGAGGAGAGCTGGGATCTTGCCTGATCCCTACCTCCAAATACACTGCCTGGTACCTGGAAGGCACTTGATATTTGTTGAATAAAGATCATGGTGCTAGGGTCAGCTTTGGGCACCACTGAGTCCCCAAGGACACACCGGAGCAACATAAATGGAGGGAAGGGAAGGAACTCCTAACTACTGATTAATGGGATCTAGGGAAAGACGTCAGAGTCGTTCAGCCTGGGGTGAAAGACAGCTCCAGGGGAATACCATGAAAGCCTTAAAATTCCAAGAGTCCGTCTCATCCTGGAGGAAGGCAGTGGAACCCGGAGCTCAGGAGAAGCACCGGGCCTTAGGTGAAGCGGGTGGAGCTCCTTCCAAGGAAGGTCTTGTAATAGCGAGAAGTTTCAGGAGTGGAACAGGTGTCCGAAGAGGCGGTGAGTTCCCTGTCCTTGGAGGTCTGAATACAGACATCAGAATAGAGGGAGGGGCCCCTGGGAGTCTCCATTTCAACGCCACGGTCCCCTGATTAGGATTCCAGCGGCGACCGGGTCCCTCCGGCCCGCCGCGAGTCGATCTTTCAGCTGTAAAACGCGGCCGCCGAGAGCCACGGGGCGCTGGTGGGGGGCAGCTTCCTAGGGAGCCGGGACTCGGGCTGGCCGCTCCTCCCCCGCCCGGCCGGGCTCGGCAGGGGCCGGGAGGGAGGGGCAGGGCGGGGAGGTGGGGGGAGCTCTTCCGCGCGTCTTAAGTGGCTCCCCAGCTGGAGCAATGGTGCGTATTTTAAGTGGAGTTTACAGACAATGGATCTCTCTAGGGCTTGGAGGGGAAGGAAGCTGAAATTCAGGACCATTCTGTGAATTCCCAAGTTCTTTGTGTCCATTGTGTGGGGGAACAATGCTGTTTGTTCGGCTTATTCACTCGAGGTGGGGGGGTAGGGGGGCCGGTTGGGCCCCCGTGTGGAGGTTCTGGGAGGGGCGGGGCTGCTCAGGGGTGCGGGACGCTTTCGCGGGAGGATGGAAGCCCGCGCAGCCGGGGTGGGACCCACGGGAGGCGGGGAAGCTGCAGGTCTGGTTGAGTGGGTTTGAGTTCCAGGCTGGGTATCTGCCCCTACTAGAAATATCACTTCCCCTCCAACTCCTCCCCACCCTTCCTCGGGGATTCTAACCCTTCCCCACCCCGCCTCTTTGGGCTTTTGACCTTGACTTGTTTTCCAAAGACTGCGCACTATGGGGAGGGGGCGGGGTAGAGCTGTCCATTCACCATGTAAGGTTGGACAAGTCACTTCCTCCTTGGGCCTCACCTTGCTCTGTGTCCATGATCAAGGGGGTGGCTAGGCATACTCACAACCCTGTCAGCTCAGGTGCTCCTTGGATCAAATCTAGTTTCCCTTCCTGTACCACATCTCGAGTCTCACCAAGCCTGGACTCCTTTCTCGACCTTGCCTGGTGATAACACAAACAGGTTGCCAGTGGAGGCTGGGCGTCTGTGGAGCAAGGACTAGTGAGATATGAAGCTTCAGCTATGGACATTAGAACCCACTATTAAGAATATTCCCTTTTGCAGGGCACGGTGGGGCACACCTGTAATCCCAGAGGCTTGGGAGGCTGAGGCAGGAGGATTGCAAGTTCAAAGCCAGCCTCAGCAATTTAGTGAGGCCCTAAGCAATTTAGCAAGACCCTGTCTCAAAATAAAAGATACAAAGGGCTGGGGATGTGGCTCAGTGGTTAAGCACTCCTGGGTTCAATCCCAAGTACAAAAAAAAAAAAAAGAGTACCCCCACTTTTTGGATATTTAGCAGCTGGGGGACCCTGTGTATCGCTTATCTTATACTGCCTGGATTTGAAGCTCTGCTCTATCACTTTAATTACTGGGCCTCAGTTTCCTTTCTGTATAATAGACATAACAACATCTACCTCACTGGGCTTAACAGGAGGATTAAGTGAAATAATGTATCTCAAGACCTGTCTGGAAGGGATGGAGGGCTCATGAGTGTCAGTCATATTCTTACATGTAATTGCTATCTCCGTGTCTCAGATACACAAATCAAGGCTCAGAGAAGATAAGCATCACACAATGAACCAATGAATAAATGAGGGCCTTATAATTCAAGCTCAGGCTAGTGGATTCTGAGGCTGAGTTGCTGACCATTGCTCAGGGCCTCCTGCAGAAACAGAACTGGTACCTGTTCTGAGCAGGCCTCTCCTGACTTTCCAAGAGTACCTGCCAAAGCCCCAAAGCCAAGTGTTCTTCTCTAGCCAGGGGAGTTGCACTGTTTAGCCAGGGTTAGGGTCTGAGGGTCTCCTCTAGCCTTTCCCACAATCCCATCCTAAAGTTGAGTCCTCTTGCTCCCTAATCACCTGTTCAAGATTGTGTCTTGTGCAAGAGGAGTACCAGGGTCAGGGTCAGAGCAGCCTTGGGTCTCCAAAGCTGATCCTTTGCATCTGGCTTCTGAGTTACAGTTTGGCTGGTGCTGGAAAGAAGACTTAGGCCTGGAGGCTGACACCTGGCCCTGTTGGGCTTGGGGCCTGGGGATAATGAGGGAGGCTGTCTGGGCCTTGGATCTTTAAAAAGAGCAGGAGAGGTACAGACCCATGGAGCTGGAACAAGATGAACAGAGACCTGAACCTCGGATGCCATAATGGGGGTGGAGGGTGCTGAGCCATGGCTCCTTTCCATTTCTATCCCACCCTTCCACCCACTCTAGCTCAGCCTGTTCCCACCCCCACTCTTTCCATCCATTTCTCTGGTTCACCGTTCTCCATTGAATGAGAGGAAGGAAAAGAAGGGGATGGAGAGAGCTGGGGGAAGGGGAGTCCACTTTGTCCACATGAAGCAGTTCTTGTTCTGTGAATGAAGGTGATGTGGGTTCAGGGTGGAGGAAGGGGGTGGAGGGAAGCACCGGGTAGGGCAGCCTGGGATGGGGTTGCCATGGGAACAGCAGCCTGTCAGGAGCCCTGCCTTCAAAGCCGAGGTGGTGTGCTGCAGGCTCCTGGGGGAGGTGGTGGTATATGCAGGGAGCAGTTCTGATGTGAGCCCCCTGGGACTCCAGCTCCTGGATTCCAGATCAAAACCCTAACCTGAGCGGGAAGTGGCATCACACGATGCTTCCTGGCAGACGCCCCTCAGCCTCAAGCCCTCTCTTACTGAATGTAAGGAAGGGATGGGGGTGGTATCTACACTGGGGGTGGGGGTGGGGTGGGGAGCTGCAGTGGAAGTTCTCTGCCAACACCACCCCCATTATTTCAATTGGGACAGAATCAAGATGGGCTCTTCCTGGGGGGCAGTGATGGGAGATAGGGGGTTGCTTTGTCTTCAAGGCATAGGCTAGAGGCCAGGCTCCTCCATGACAGTTACTTGAGCCCTCTGGCTCTAACCCCCTGCCCAGGGGGTGCCTTGGAGCCTGGGAATAGGGCTCAGAGAGAAAGAAGCCCGCTGGGCAGTGTCACCACCTCCACCAAGGCCTTCTGGCCACTAGGGGGGGGCCATGACCCAACTTCCATGGGATTGAGGGACTTCTGTCCTAGAAACCAGAGGTGACCCAACAAAGCAGTGTGACTGAGATGTAGCCTCTATGGTACCTGCTTTTCATGGAGCTGGCCCAACTAAACCAATCCCAGTCAAAACTGGGGCCTTACTGGGACCAGCACCCTGGAGTTGCCCGTTGGCCCTCACATTCCCAGCTAGATGCCCTGTGCCCACTCAGACCTTTCCAGAGACCACCAGTCAATTCAGGACAGCCCTCAAGCATCTGCTACTCACCAGCACATGCTGGGCACGGCGAGGAGTTTCGAATTCAGTGGGGGAGATGTGCACTTAGCTTAGTGCATGTCAGAGGTTAGAAATGTCCTCCCTGGGTCCCAACATCCTGGGTTTGTTTCCTTACTTTGCTATCTCTAACTGTTTGAATGACCTAATTTGAGTCATTTAGGTAAGTTTTTTAACTTGAGCCTCAGTTTTCTCATTTGCAAAATGGGTATGATAATGGTACCTAGCTCGTGGAATCGGAAGGAAGGGATGAGATAATATGCTTAGAACCTATAGGTCAGGACCCAGCACACGGAAACCCTCAGTAAAGGCGTCTATGTTAGAGGTGAACCAGCATGCAGGCTACTGGTACAGAGGTAGAAGCCATAATGAGGAGTCTTGAAGAAAGAAAAACTAGCCTGATAAGTGAATCTGGGAGGGCTTCCTGGATGTGGTGTCTGAGGTGAGCCCAAAGGAAAGACATTTGGGCAAGGCTGAGAAGGGACCAGGAACCTCAGTGAGGAAAGCCTTTTGTTTTTTTGCCGGGGGAGGTTTACTGGGGACCCAACACAAGGGTGCTTTACCACTGAGCTATACATCCTTAGCCCCTTTAATTTATTATTTATTTTTATTTATTATTTATTTATTTTTTCAAAGTAGGAATTGAACCCAGAGGCGCTTAACCTCTGAGCCACATCCCCAGCCCTTTTTTATATTTTACTTAGAGACAGGGCCTCCCCAAGTTGTCTGGGGCCTTGCTGAGTTGCTGAGGCTGACCTTCACTCATGATCCTCCTGCCTCAGCCTACTGAGCTACTGGGGATTAAAGTGGTGTGCTATTGAGCCCTGCTTATTTTTTATTTTGAGACAGGGTCTTGCTAAATCGCTCAGGGCCCTACTAAATTGCTGAGGTTGGCCTTGAACTTGTGATCCTGTGCCTCAGCCTCAGGCATGTGCCACCATACCCAGCAAAGAAAGACATTTAGAGACCATACTTTATTTAATCTCTGCAGCACAAATTGGCAGCCTCATGTCATCTCCATTTCCAGAGGTTCACCCCCAACCTGGAACCCTGCCCTGGGCTCCCTCCTTCCCCTCCCCCTCTCCTTCTTCCTCCTTTCCTTCAGAGAAGCCAGCTCAGAGAGAGCAAGTTTCACAAAGTGACCACTGCCCTGTGAGTGCTTAGAATAGTGACTCTCAAACAGGGGCAATTTTGTCCCACAGGGGACATTCCGAAATGTCTGGAGACACTTTTGGTTGTCACAGCTGGGGGGCGGGAAATCTTACTAGCTCTAATGAGCATAAGTCAGGGATACAGCTAATGTTCAGCAACACAGGGGACAGCCTCCCATGACAAAGCATTACCTGGTCCCAATCAGTAGCGATGAGGTTGAGGAACCTGGCTGGGGAGAAGTTCGGCCCCTACCCAGGCTCCCAATATTCTACCTCTAGATCTTTACACTGGGGTCTCTGATCCCCTTCCTGCAATTTCTCCTCATCTCCTAATCCAGTGCTCAGCGCCCCTGGCCTTACACCCCCACCACTCTGTTGCCTCTGCCCCTTCCCCGAGGGTCTTGCCCCGCCTTTTATCCTCTCCCTCCGCAGGGGCTGTGGAGGGCCTGTCAGGCAGGAGTCAGCCTGCGGGCTGCACGAGGCTTCGGAGACCGAGCTGCCCGCTGCACTCGGAGCTGCCTGCCCACTGATTGGCCGAGGCTGCTGTTTCCATGGTGATCCCTGGCAAAGCCCAGGGCCCCCCCTGCCGGCCCCCCCCACAGGCCCTATTCAGTGGCGAGAGCAGCGACAGGCAGGTTAATAAAACAGGAGCCGCGTGAGGAGCCAGGCTGTGGGCCGAGGTCCCAGCGTGGTGGCCCGCCCAGAGGAGAGGGGGACGATGGGGGTGGGGAGAGAAGCGGGTCTGCAGATCAGTCAGTGCCCTCCCCGCTCCAGCCAATGGAGGGGACCCTACCTCTGTAGGTGCTGTGGCTGTACCAACCCTGGGGGATCTGGGGCTCTTCCCCTGGAATGTGCCTTCCTACAGTGGCCTCTGGGGGCAGTGTGGCCAATGGGGCAGCGTCCACTTCTCTGTTAGTTTCCCTGGATCCCCACAATTGGGGATGGGGATGAGAAAGGACAGTCATAGAGAGGGGGTAAATTAGAGGAGAAATGATGGGAAGATTGGAACTGGGAAGCAGATCTGGTGAGACGGGGATGAGGTGAGAGTGAGGGGAGGAGAGTGAGGTGGAGAAAAGGATAAAGAGGGGAATGCAGGAAAGGATAGGCATGGGCAGGCCAAGAGGAGGAATGGGCTGGAGGAAAGGGAGGGTGGGGTAGAATGGGGACTTGGGCATAGAGATGAGGCCAGCACAGGAGTGCAGAATCCCAGAGACTAGGGAGGCTGAAGCAGGAGGATGGCAAGTTCCAGGCTAGCCTCAGCAACTTAGTGAGACCCTGCCTCAAAATAAAAAATAAAAAAGGCTGGGGATGTGGCTCAGTAGTAAAGCAGCCCTGGGTTCAATCCCCAGTACTGCAAATTAACAAACAAAACCAAGAGGAGGCCAGGATGGAAATAGAGGCGGAGCAGGTAGAAGATGGAGGTGAGAAATTGGGATCCGGGACTGGGTGAGAAGGATGTGGAAAAAGCAGTGAAGACAGGTGTGGTAGGAGGAGCCTCTGGGCTATGTAACCACTCAGACCCAGCACAGCTTGGCCAGGGTAGGTGCTCAGGAAATAAGTGCTTGTTATATAGTTGGTGCTCACACATCTTTGTGGAATGAATGAATAAGGTGGGCTATGGATGCTGGGAGCTTGCTTATGCTGGAATCAATAACCCCAGCAACCCCTGATGCCGCTTCCTCTCCCCCAGATCAACATGAGTGCTTACTGTGGGGTCTGTATCACATTCTGACATGGAGGACCTCTTTCAGTACTTTCAACAACTCTTTGAGGCAAGCATTATTACTATGATGGAGGTTCAGAGAGGCTGAGTGACTCGCCCCAGGCCACACAGCTCTAATTCCTGCCTCAGATGGTGCATACATGGTGAGCTTCTGTATCTGGACCAGAGATTCAAACTGTATAGATTGGTGGTGGGGAAGGGCAGAAGTCCTGTGTCACAAAGGCTCAGGATGGAGTCTGGCTGTGATGCTGAGCTGGGTGTCAGACTCCCAGGTTGCCATCCTGGATAGCCATCCACCAGCTGCAGTTTCCCCTGCTGGTGAAGAGGCTGGTTTGCTGTGGCTTGGTGCTTTACAATAGTCACAGGTCCATGTGACAAACACAGAGACCCATAGCAGTTCTCAAATGCTGTCCTTGAAGTCATTCATTTTGAGACAAGGCCTGGAGTGGGAAGGGCTTTGGAATAAAATAGAATAATTTGTTCCTACCATCTGTGTTGTGGTCAGAGAAAGTTCTCACAGACAGGGGTCCCTTCTCCCAGAGCCAGGTGGCCGGCCTCCACAGGTACTTGTTTCTCCTGGGAGGTGGGATCCCTCACTCTAGACCCCAGTGGGGAGAAGGGGATCCCTCTGTATTGCTACACCCTGACTCCTTGTATTCTCGCCCCTTCCAGAGGTCTTGGTGCGAGAGGTGGAAGGTGAAATGTGTGGGTGAGCCTCGTGGGAAGATACTTTTCTACCAATCTCCTCAGAAAGGGTAGGTAGATCCAGGCTGAAGAGATGAAGAGGACTCATCCTGCCCCTCTCCCAGCTCCCACACGGGAAGACCACAGAAAGCCCGAGACTCTGAACAGGAGCACAGAGCCTTCCTGACTAGCTGCTGACCCTCCAGCCTGCCCGTGGCCAGGTGGGCTCTGGAGGCCACGGCTGGACCGCCAGGCCAGCAGCTAGGAGCCCAGGCCTGGGAGGGCACAGGCGGCTACAGCAACCTGAGCACTCGATAAACCATTAATTCTTAATAAACGACAGGCTGTGCATTATTTAACAATAATGATACTTTCTGTTCCATTATAGATTAAAACACCGGCCTCTTCTTATTAATCCTGCATTTCAAAAGCTTGTAAATCCTGCGCAGCCAGAGGAGATAAAAGCCAGCTCATCCCTGTCCCGGGGCTGACGCACTCGCACTGACACAGTGGCTCAGTGGCCATGTCTGTGCACGCACACGTGTGTGCCCTGGCCCACCCACAGCTGGCCTCCTGGACAGCGGCAAGTGCAGGCCACTGTGCTGGGCCTTGCTGTGCTCACTCACGCTCTCCCTCCTCTGAATTTCCTCTCTCATTTTTATTTTTTCCCCCTCAGCATTTTTCTCTGATATTTCTTTTCTCCTCTTCTGCTCATTTGCTCTTTGTGGTCTTTCTTGCTTCTCCCTTTCTGTTTCCTGTTTCCTTTTTCTCTCCTCCCATCGCCCTCCCTCCCTCCCTTTCTCACACACACACCTGCCTCTCCATCACCTGGGCTCCTTCCTATCTTCACACCATTCAGCCAAACAAACCCACAATATGCACAGACCTATCTCCATAAAGTCTTTGCATTTTCTCAGGGGCCTTCAGAGGAATGGAATGGGCCGAAGGGAAGAGAATCCCATAGAGAAGGAAAAGAAGGAGGA
>JAJEJO010004515.1:52952-141580 GCA_020662805.1 Glaucomys volans | reverse complement strand
AAGAAGGAAGGACAGGGGTCAGAGACCCCAAGACCAAGCAGACAGGGTAGGTTCTGAGCCTGATTCCCCTTTGACATATTCTGGGAGCTGTATGGGGATCCCCTGTAGTTCCCAGTGGATGCTCAAAGACCCTCTGACATGTCCCAAGGCTCTGATGACACACGCCACCCCCAGAGGCAGGGAGCTCACTGTTGCAAAGCTGCTAGGAGCCCATCTCCATTTCAGACTCCCTCTGGCCAATGACAGTCCTCTGGACTGAAGGCTGCCCTTCTTCTCCTGACTCCTGTCTCTCTCTGAGCTGTGATTTCCCCTCCTCTCTCCAGGCCTCGTGTTGGTGAGATGTGTTGCCCTTCTTTCTAGTTCCCCTGCTCTGTGCCACCAGGATGTGCTGAAGAACCATCAGAGGTGGCTCCAGTGCTGACCATGGCCCTTCCGATGGTGCAGCCAAGACAGAGGTCAGCTAGAGCCTCTTTATCTGGGGATCAGAAACCACAACTAATGATCTGAACAGAAAATTCGTTCTGACCTTGAATGTCTCTCCCAAGGTCTTTGTGAAATCTGTTGTCATTGATGAAATTTTTACAACCTCTGAGGCTTGTTTACATTCCTTATCTCAGTCAATCCTAGCAGATCTGTTTCACTGTCATCCCCATTTTGCAGATGAGGAGAGAGAGGACGTAAGTTAACTTGGCCATGGTCACACAGCTATGGAAAATGGGGAAGCCAGCATTTGAGCCTGTTGCTGACACCCAAGCCAGTGCTTTTAATCTGTGGATGTTTTCCCAAAACTAAGTGTGATTTGGGTCAATTGAACCCCCAAATTCAGAAGGACTGGTGCCCCTCGAGCTCAACTTTCCCTCAGGGACTGGACTTTCCAGGAGGAGGTGTAGGTGAGGCAGGAATATCTAGCATTTGGGCCATTTGCTGGGCATTTCTTCAGGTGGAGGAGGAAGAGATGGTCCCAGGTTCTTTCTGAGTCAGGTCTGCCTGCCGGGCTCCTGTGCAGTAGAGGTGAGTCCATTTTAGAGAGCGACACACTGAGGCCAAGAGAGGTTCAGTCAGTGGTATTCATGCTTACCCTTTGTCCTTGGAGCTGATCTGTGATGTTTCTTAGGAGCAGATGAGTCCACATGTGTGTGCATGCGTGCACAGGTGTGCGCATGTCGGGTGTTTGGGAGAAGAACTGGAGACAGTCAAGAAACACAGAGTTGGGGCGGGAGCGGAGCAGTTTTGTTCTTTTTTTGAAATGCACAAGTGGGAAATTTAACTTGATCCCTTGTGGCTTCTGGGCCAACCCCTGAGTGAAGTCAGATCACTTTTGCAAAAGAAAATTTTATCCATTTTCTGGCTTTTATGGGGCTTCCACAATGAGCAAGACCTCTCCTGTTGGTGCTTAGAGAGGATTTCTCTGCGTGGCCTACAGTGACGCTCTGTAATCTCCCAAAAAATATGGTACTAATATTCGCCGGGTTAGGGTTAGTTATTTTTATGTCTTTGTCATTTTGTTTCTCGGCAGCTCTTTCTGCCGCCTGGAAAGGACGCGGCGGGCGGACACTTTATTTCCACAGTCATATTTTTTAATTTGATCAAAGCAAATTTCACTCGTTCTCTGTATAAATTATTTAACTCATTTCTTTTAGGTTAAATGTCTCAATAGGAAGATAGAAAGTCTTTCCATCACATTTTCTTCCAGGATTTTAATCAGTTCCTCTGGATGGGATGAACTTCCTTCTTGGTCTCCATCCTTCTCTGTCTGAGGCCTGCCCCTCTCTGGGCCTCCTTCCCTCCCTCCCACACTCTCTCCCTGTCCACCCTTCCCCATCCCCTGCCCTCACCCCTCCTGAGTCCCGTGGCTCAGGGCCACTTCCCTTCCCTACAACTCTGGGTGGGAAGAATGGGGAGCAGCGTGCTGCTGGTGCTCACTGAACCCCTTCAGCCACAGGACTTGCCAGAGGTGCCCTTCCTCCTTGGAAGTGACTCCTGGTTCCCCTCGGCCAGATGGCTTTGAGCACAACCACAGTGCAGCTCCTGCCTCTGCCTGGACCTGCGTCCCTTACCCCATTCTCCCTCTGCGGGCTCTTGCTTCATTTCAATGGAGGAGCTTCTCCCCAAATACCAGCCCTTTCTTAATTAAAACCCCATCCTACTCAATCAGTGGGCCCTGGTTACAGGCCAGGTTCCTCAGCATCTGCTTTCACTCTGGTCTGGTTCCCTTGACCCCAGGGCTCCTGGCACAGCCCCCTCCTCCTGGGCAGGAGTTCTCTGATCCTCGTACAGGGTGGGGGGCAGAGGTTTGGGGCTGAGGCAGGGTGCTGCAAGGACGGGGCCCCTGAAGGAGGGGCTTGGTGCCTCCCACCTTGCAGCGCCACCTTTGGCCCCAGGGATGGTCAGAAGGATTGGAAAGCTGCTGGGCAAGCTCCTTACCCCACCCTCTCCCTTCCCTCATGTCACATTGTTTCAGCCAAGAACAAATCTCTAGTGGGAATTCCCTTTCCTCTTACTTTTAAAATATACAGTAATTAACAAACTAATGCCATTAACTGCGACAAGGAGGAAATTACAATAAAATCAGTGCGGAGTCCACAAGCAGTTAGTGTCCGGGTGGGGGTCTGGCTCAGGGTGGAGGGCAGGGACCAGCCCAGCCCAGGTGGCCTCCTCACAGCGGCAGTGGGGCCTCTCAGGCTGGGGGACTTCTCAGGGGTTGGGGCGTCCTCCGCAGGTCAAGCCAGGCCTTCAGCACAGCTGCTCCATTTCCTGTGCAGGAAGAGTCAGATCCCGGCCATTCTTCCAGCCCCGGAGGTTTGCTCTTTCATGAAAACCTTAAATAATAGAGTCGTGTCCTGGTGCTGACCTGGGCATGTCTGTGAGGACACGACCCCTGCTCTGGAACGGACCCAGAGACTTCCTGCAGGGTCACAAGGCCTCCAGAGGATGAGGCTCAAAGAAAACCTGGGAGGATCTGCCCTACCACATACCAGAGCGGCATCTCTCTCTGGCCTGAGGAAGCACCTTCAGGGGTATCCTGTCCACCTGTCTGCCTTCCAGCATAGTCAGGCTGAGCTGTCCTCTTGTGGGAAAGGATACAGCTAAAGATCCCAGGAAGAGGTGGGCTTATTGTTGTTGAAATGCCTGAAAGTCCATTTCCAGTCTGACTTCAGTCTTTCATGCTGCAGTCCTCTGTAATTTTCACTGGTGATCTCCCAGTAAGCTTAGGGGATAAATTTTAGGTACCCTTCCTACTTCTGCATCCCCACCCCAGGTCTCACAGTGTCCCTGGTCAGTCCTTTGAATCCTCTTTGTCAGGCAGCTGTGGTCACCAGGACAGCACCCTGTTCTTGTTCTCCCTGTCTACATGTTCTCCCAGAGGCTGTTTGTCCCCTTGTACACTGATGAATGCCTGCTTAGAACTTTCAGAAGTTTTATTCAGAAACCTCACAAGGAGGCTGCATGCTTATCCCATTTTACAGGTGAGAAAACCGAGGCTCAGAGGTGTAAGTGACTTGTCTAAGATCACACAGCCAGGAAGATGCAGCATCAAGACTCGAACTGTGGCTATGTTTTCCCATAGGCCTCTTTCCTTTTTGTCTTCCCTTGGCCTCTAGGGAAATGGATACTGTACGGGAGAGCAGAAAAACCCAAATTTCCCTTCTCTTCATGACCATGCCAAACCTGAAGAGGTAAAAAACAAGTCAAAAGGTAGCTCAGATCATTTCCTCTCACACCAGAGAGCACTGTGAATTATATTGTCATCTTGCAGATTTTATTTTTTATTTTTTTGGTACTGGGGATTGAACCCAGGGCACTCCACCACTGAGTCACATCCCCAGCCCTATTTTGTATTTTATTTAGAGACAGGGTCTCACTGAGTTGCTTAGGGCCTCGCTAAGTTGCTGAGGCTGGCTTTGAACTCACCATCCTCCTGCCTCAGCCTCCCAAGTACTGGGATTACAGGCATGTGCCACCATGCCTGGCTATCATGCAGATTTTATATGTGGGGAAATTGAGGCTTGGAGAAGCACTGTGCTTTTGCCCAAGGTCACAGGGTCGGTGGGGGCAGAGCTGGAACTTGAACCCAGCCCTGTCTGCCTGCAGAGCCCACCCCTGTCCATAGCTACTTGCCGAAGAGAGAGACCCAGCCGGACTTGAAGTCAGTGACACTGAGTCCAGCCGGGTGAGTGTCAAGTCCCAGAACCTCATTAGGAGCGAAGCTGCCACGCATGTCAAAAGCCCCGGCCGCCCAGCCAGCCCCATCCTGACTTCCAGCGTGCAGTGTAAACATCCCTACTAATTCACCAAACTCAATCACGTTACCCTGATGGATTTTCCCATCATTACTCCTGAGTGAGTGACAACCTGCTCAGACACTTGCCTTCCCTGCTGCCTTCGGAGAGTTTCAGAAATCAGAATGCTTTGCTCCCTAAGTTGATTTTAACTTGTCCTAAAGTCATTTTAATTGGTGAAGCGTCAAAGGCAATTTGGGTGACTTTCTGAGAGCCCCTTACCGCTAGCCCTGGGCTGGGGGGGGGGCTCGAATGTCACCTCGGTGCTTGGGTGGCACTTTCCCCTCCCCCGATTGGTCGGGAGACAGAGCTGCACGCCTTATTTTCATGTTTCTTGCCGCGGTTCCTAGGCTGGTTCCTGAGGATAACAAGATTCATTTTCTCAATGGTCTGACAGATAGGACTGTTATTGTTATTACACTCATATACCACCTTGCCTCTGAGGAGCTTAAGGCGCTTTACAAATTTGAAAATTATCTAATAATCTTCCAGCAACCCTGAGAGAGGGGGAGAAGCTGCAGTTGGAGGCGCTGCAGTAAAGCCAGAGGACCCCCCAGCCTGCGCCCCACCAGGGAGGGGGCGCGCGGCCAGGGGGCGGTGGGGGCACGCGGGCTCCCCCTCCCCCTGCAGAATAAGGAAGAGGAAGATGCCGGGTGGGAGGAGGAAGAGGAAGGAGAGAGGGCAGGAAGGGAGAGAGCCCAGTCCAAAGGACACCATCCAATGGGAGGGAGCTCGGGCAAGGAGAGTTTTCTTTAAAGACACAAGAAATGAGAGGAAGCAGGAGGCTCCCAGGGGCTTGCGGGTAAGAGAGCTGGAATTCAAAATGGAAATCTACCAAAGCAGCAACGAGGCTGGCTGCAGAGGACCCGGCGCAGGCATGAGAATATGGATGGAAATATCAAGAGAACCCACATGGCAAATTTAGCCGGCTGCTTTGATGGGGGTGTGGGAAGCCCCTGAGGACCTCTTCTTTTTTTTTTTTTTTTTTTCACCTGTGAGCTAGAGGTGTGGCATTAGGTCTCTGCCAGCCTGACATCCTATGATTCTGTCTCCCTTTAAATTCCCTCATGCCAGAGGTGGCCACAGTAATTGCAGCACCTTGACTAAGCGTGAAGGGAAAGCTGCTATCAAAATGACGGAAGGCTCCACTGCATCACCATTATTTTCTCAAGAAGAATGTATGCAGACCCCGCCTTGTTTGAAGCTGTCCTTTTGGATTAGTTCTTTGTGATGGTTCTAGGCAAGTAGGCTTTTGGGGGAGGAGTACACAATTGTGGTTAAGAGCTCATCTCTGAGATAGGCAAAAGTGGTGACCTTGGGCAAATGACATAGCCCCACTCTGACCCTCAGTTTCCTCATCTGTTCAAGGATAATGGGAGTGTGGCCTTCTGTGGCTGCTGTGAGGATGAACTGAAAGGACGTGTGTGAAGTGCTTTGCACAGTGTTGGTATAGTTAGTCACAAAGAAATGAGAAGGAGAGGCACTGGATGCTGCTTATATGGCTTTTCCCTCAAGGGCTGGGACAGTCTGTCAAGATTTCAGGGGGCATTAACAGGCTGGGGATTCAGGTGGGGGGGATGAGGCAGGGGTGTGATGGTCTTTGAGGCATCTACTCTCTGTCCTCTCTGCACCCCAGTCCCCAAATCATGGCTCATATTCTAGCCATTCTCCCTCACTGCCCCCCACCTCACTGCCCTTGTCTTCTCCCTGCAGTCACAAGCAGTGTGGGTGAGGAGGTTGCCCCTGGCTGCATCCTTGGGCTCTCCCAGGGGCCCCCTCTCCTGAGCCCCATGGGACTCCAGCAAGGTGCCCTACTGCGCTGCTGAGGCTTCCTGGTAAGCACAGGCTGTAGAAAAGGCCCGTGGCCCCTCAGCTTTGGCCCATGGGGGACATGAGGAGGCAAAGGTGATGTTGCAGGAAAAAACTATATAATTAGGACAGGGAGCTGGAGCAGGGCAGAGACTCTCTGTGGGTGCAGGAGGGCGCAAGGGAGGGCTGCCCGGGGCTCTCCCCATAGCACTCTGACTGAAGCAAGACCAGAAGCTCAGTCATCCCTCCTCCCTCAGGAGCCTGGGGGGATGAGTTCCAGGATCCCCTCAGATGCCACAATCCACTGATACCAAGTCCTTTATATAAATTTGCATATAACCTACACACATCCTCCCCCACACTTTAAAATCATCTCTGGATGACTTATGATGCCTAACACAATGTAAATGCTATGTAAATAGTTGTTATACTGTATTGTTTAGGGATTAATAGCAAAGAAGAAAGTCTCTTCATGTTCAGTACAGATGCAATTTAAAAAAATATATTTTCCATTTGAGGTTGGATGGATCCACAGATGCAAAACCCACGGGCAGGGAGGCTCAACTGTACTCCCTAGATAAAAGCTATTATTAGTATGTATACCTTATTTATTTGTTTTTGTAGTACTGGGAATTGAATCCAGGGGTGCTCTACCACTGAGCTGCATCCCTAGCCCTTTTCTAAAAATTAAAAAATTATATA
Source organism: Glaucomys volans (assembly GCA_020662805.1). Lineage (NCBI taxonomy): Eukaryota > Metazoa > Chordata > Mammalia > Rodentia > Sciuridae > Glaucomys > Glaucomys volans. The sequence goes on along the minus strand of JAJEJO010004515.1, from coordinate 134,789 downwards.
CTATATATATATACAAACATATATATATTTCGTACTAAGGATTGAACCCAGGTGGTGCTTTACCATTGAACTACATCCCCAACCCTTCTTACAAATTTTTTAATTTTGAGACAGGGTCTCACTAAGTTGCTTAGGGTCTCACTAAATTACTGGGACTGGCCTTGAACTTGCAGTCCTCCTGCCTCAGCCTCCCAAGTGGCTGAAATTATAGGTATGTGCTTCCACACCCAGCTTTATTTTTTATTTTGAGACAGAGTCTCACTAAGTTGCTGAGGCTGACCTCAACTTGAGATTCTCCTGCCTCAGCCTCCTGGGTTGGTGGGATTACAGGCATGTGCCACTGTGCCACAGGCTCTGATCTGTTTTTCATGACCTCCGGCTGTTGAGTAAAATGGACTGGGGAGGGGCAGGAGTGGAAGTAGATGACCAGGGGCCCACTGTTTCAGGAGCACCAAGGGCAGAGGGCTTCCACAGTTTTTATCTTTCACTCACTTGAGGTCCAGAATACAATGCTTCTCAACTTTGTTTGAACCCTAGAACCACTTGAGGAGTTTTGAGAATCCTGATCTCCAGGCTGCAGCACCTGAAAGCCAGGTCTCTGAGGCAAGGACCCAGCACTAGGTCTTGCCCAATCCAGTACTGAGGATTGAACCCAGGGGTTCAATAGCTCCACCAGCAGATCCTGGTAGACCATTGCCATCTCTTGTCACTGAGGATCCCAGCTGGAGCCCCAAGGTTCTGGTCTGGGTCTACTCTGCCCACACTGTGGACCCTGTGGGTGCTCCCAGCCATGTCAGTAGAACAGAGCAACTAGGTACACGCACAGATTTGTTTCAATTCCAGCTCATCCTCTTTGGACCTATAATACTTTTTTTTTTTTTTAATATGGAACACTTCACGATTTTCCATGTCATCCTTGCCCAGGGGCCATGCTAATCTTCTCTGTATCGTTCCAATTTTAGTTTATGTGCTGCCGAAGCAAGCACTGGGCCTATAATACTATGTAAAAGTTTTTAACTTCTTTAAGCCTCAGTTTCCTCATCTGTGAAATGGAAATAGGTGGAAAATAATGTAGATCTACCTGATGAGAAGGAGGGAACTCCAGGATATATTATTTATTAAAAACAAAATGAGCTGGGCATGGTGGCGCACGCCTGGAATCCAAGCGACTTGGGAGGCTGAGTCAGGAGGATCGCGAGTTCAAAGCCAGCCTCAGCAACTTAGCGAGGCCCTAAGCAACTCAGCGAGACCCTGTCTCTAAGTAAAATACAAAATAGGGCTGGGGATGTGGTTCAGTGGCCGAGTGTCCCTGAGTTCAATCCCTGGTTCCAAAAAAAAAAAAAAAATGAAATCAGGATGCAGATAAGTTTTGATATGTAATGTACCGAGTCCCATTTTAAGTTATGCATTTATTCAAGTACTGTACCACTGAGCTGTATCACCAGCTCAAGAGCCCAAGTTTTTTTTTTTTTTTTTTTTTTTTTTTTTTTTCTGGTGATTGAACCCAGGGGTTAACCACTGAGCCACATCCCAACCCTTTTTATTTTTTATTTTTAGACAGGGTTTTGCTAAGTTGCTTAGAGCCTCTCTAATTTGCTGAGGCTGATTTCGAACTTGCAATCCTCCTGCCGCGGCCTCGATTCGCTGGGATTACAGGTGTGCACCACCACACCTAGCTCAAGTCACATTTTTTTAAAAAAAGCGATGTTTCACGTGCTGCACATGTGTGTGGCTTGTACATGCATAGACTGCATCAGAAAGTCTATAATACAACCCAAACAGTGCTTCCTCTCTAGGGAGAAGGGCTGGGGTTGGAGTAGGAAGGAGAGTGACTTTTCATTGAATGCAGTTGGTATGATTTGAGTTGTTTACATTGTGCAGGTTTTATTTTTTCAATTAAACTACTTTTTAAAAAATGGAGCTAATAATAACTTCCAAGGTTGACTCGAGGAGTAAATGAATTAATGCATGTAAAGTGCTTAGTGCATCGCCTAGCACAGGGCAAGTGTTCCTTTCCACACCTCAGAGAGTTACTAGCACGGTGGTTCAGTTGCTTCCATTCTTCACTTGGTCCACCACACCCACACCCTTGCCTTGGCCTCAGGACTTGCTTTGGCCAAAGGGGTTCTTGCCTGGTCATGTGTGTTCTTTTGCATTCTTGCATTTTGCAGAATATTCCTCAGGTAGGTGTGCCCAACCCACAGATTAGAACCGCACCCAGAGGAACTCAGTCCAGAGCAACCAAACCCCCGTCCACTGGAAGGAAGTAGAATAGATTGTTTATGACCCCGACTTTGAGGTGGTTTTGGATACAGTATCATTACAGCTTAAAATTGACTTACAGGGAGCATCTATTCTATGCCAGACCCTATGCTAAGTCCTAGGGAAACTGTGGTGAGCAAAGTCAGGTGCTGTCCCTGTCCTCACATAGCTTATGCTCTGATGATGAGAGGATCAGGACACCATATGATGGCAGAGAGGTGAGGAGGGTTGATCTAGGCAGGGATTCAAAGGGCATTCCTCAAGGGAGTGACCCTTGAACTCGGACTTGGGGATAAACTCTTCCAGACAGAGGAAGAGAATGTGCAAAGGTTCTGAGGCTGGAACCCTATGAGGAGCTGACAGAGCCAGATAAGAGGGACAAGAGTGAGATGAGGACCTGGGCACAGTGGCACATGCCTGAAATCCCAGAGACTCTGGAGACTGAGGCAGGAGAATTGCAACTTTGAGGCCAGCCTCAGCAACTTAGCAAGACCTTGTCTCATAATAAAAAATGAAAAAGAATTGGGGATGTAACTCAGTGGTAAAGCATCCCTGGGGACCACAGATCAGGCAAGGAGCTGGGTTTTGTTCAAGCAATGGGTAACTATGGAAGGGTCTGGGAAAGGTAGTTGATGGAAAGGAGAAAAAGACATTATCAAATTTGTTTTGGAAGCAGTTCTTGGGCTGAGGTTATATACACACTAGAAGTTATGTTAGTTGAGGTGGCATTATTAGAGCTATTACAGGACCTGCTTCTGTGTCTTTGCACATCTGTGTCTACAGCCTTACCAGTGACCTTGCTTTTATGTCCAGCTCTAGAGGTTCCAGGGCCCCCAAGTGCTTCTCTAGAAAGCACTTGAAAACTTAGGGTCTTCTTTTTTTTATTATTTATTTTTTTGGTACTGGGAATTGAACCCAGGGGCACTTGGCCACTGAGCCACATTCCCAGCCCTATTTTGTATTTTATTTAGAGACAGGGTCTCACTGAGTTGCTTAGGGCCTCGATAAGTTGCTGAGGCTGGCTTTGAACTCGCGATCCTCCTGCCTCAGCCTCCCAAGTGCTGGGATTACAGGCGTGCGCCACCGCGCCCGGCTCTTAGGGTCTTCTTTATCTGCAATACATGAGTCTCCAAAATTCATGCCCACCCCTGGGCAGCATGGATCTCTTGAGACTGGGCTGGCAGTGTTGGCCTCAGGACCGGGAGAGACTATTGGCTGACCCAGGGCTCCTGAGTTTGAGGCTGGGTAGTGACACCTCAGCCTCAGGGAGGCGAGATGAGGAGGGACCCATGGCCCTGGTGTCTGCAGCCTCACATCAGTGCAAATCAATGCAAGATTAAAATTCATAATGGTTCCGGGGCACAACTGCAAACAATTTGTTCAGTAAACTTTGCTCTAATTGGCATTCGTAGAATTCCTGTTAATCAGGCCCCTTGGGCTCTGTGGGTCTGGGATGCTCTGTCTCCCCATGACAGGACAGGGAGTGTATGATGGGGTGTGAGAGAAGCGGGCAGGGAGGGTATTCAAATGTGGGCATCTCGCTAGGTGGACTTATGTGCCCAGTTGGGGTGTCCATAGCAGGACTTACCTAGCGGGTACCTCTGTGCCACTCAGTGTGGCTGCAGTGGGGGTCTGCCTGAGTCAGCCTGGATCTGTGGGGGACAGTGTGTCTGCTGCATGTCCGTGGGTGCTGTCAGCAGGAGCACGTGTCCAGGTGATGAGGTGCGCCTTTGGCTGAATGTTTGTGTTTAGTGCCAGCTTGTCGTGTTTGGGTGTGGTCTTCAGCAGATCCATAAAGCATAGTGTTTGTGGAGTCTGAGCCTCAGTGTGGAGGCTGCTGGGCTACAGTCCCCATTTAGATTTCTCTCTGGATTCAAGAGCTGTAACTGGTGATGATCCAGTTGGGTCCTCAGAGGTCTCCTGCCTGCGAGTCTCCGTGGATCTATGCTTGCTGTCACTGAAGCAGGGTGGGCTCCCAGAGGCAACACTGCCCCTGCCCCATGCCCAGCACCCCTTTCATTAGGTCCTTGCTATCTATCATCCACCAAAGACCAAAGACTTAGGCCAAAGCCTTTGGAGGGTTCTGCTGAAAAAGATCAATGACCTAAAATATGTCAAGAATTCACATGAAGAAATCATAAGCAACGAATGCTTAATTAAATGCCAGCAAAACATCACATTATGCCAACTGCAAAGCTGCTCAACTCATATGGTTATATACAAATCACACTTAACGTGAGATCTGGGTGTATTTTATTATATTTAATGTATATGAAGTGTAGTGAGGAAAGAAGCAGGTCTAAAAACAGCCTCCAGCTAGTCCCCAGGGTTGTGGGCAGGTGCCCCCAACTCTCAGCTCACTTTTCCAGGGAAGAGTCCTCTGTCCTTTGGCTGTGATGAGAGTCACCTTGACACGTTAAGTCAGATCCTGGCACACAGTGACTGAAAAGGTGTAGTCGTGTGTGTGTGTGTGTGTGTGTGTGTGTGTGTCTCCTGGACCTCTGAGTGCAGTGACAGCCTGTGGTTCTCAATAGTATTTTTTTCTTGTTTTTAGTACTGGGGATTGAGCCCAGGGGTGCTTTACCACTGAGCCACATCCCCAGCCCTTTTGATCTTTTTATTTTGAGACAGAGTCTTGCTAAGTTGCTGAGGCTGGCGTCAAATGTGATCCTCCTGCCTCAGCCTCCCAAGTCCCTGGGATTACTGGCATGCACCACTGTACCTGTCTTCTGAATCATTTGATACACAAACAGCGACTACAGTGCTTGTGTAATTATGTGTAAGGGACTGGCCTCATACTCGGATGATCATGGCCCCTCTTTTTGTGTGCATGCATGTCCAAACACATAACTTGCTGCAATGTGCACCAGGCCTTGGGGCGGGGCATGCTGGCACAGGGTTTTGTGGCCCGGTTGGGGCTCCAGCTTCCCTCACAGTCATTATCACAGCAGGAGCAGCTCCTGCCCTGGGGCCGCCCTCACTCTTCCAAACAGCTGCTGCTTTTCCCAAATTAACCCCTCTGCTCCAGCTTCTCATTTTCCTGCTAGGGGCCTGTAGGCTGGCTGAGGAGGGTCTCCAAGGACAATGGCCTCAGCAGGCAAGCTGATCTTCCACAGCCCCCGCCCGCCTCTTGTCCACAGGAGTACCTCTTCTTTCTGGAGTCCCGTGGCTGTGGACCACAGAGATCGTGTATGCGACTCTGCCTGTGTGTGAGGATGGGTCTGGAGTGCGTCTGGTTCTAAAGCACTGTGGCTGCCTGGGAGGGGTGAGGCTGCTCTCTGAGGCCCATCATAGGGTCCAGAGCCCCTCAGGCAGTGGGGATGGCCCAGAAGAACCCGAACTGCAGGCAGCAGCAGAGACCTGCTAGGGAAATTGTGGGCCCACCCTAAGCTTACCCAGGAGTACCCAGGGAGGATCCGCCGAGGCAGAGGGCCTGCAACATCCCCTCACCTGCCCACAGGGCCAGATTCAGGTGAGGGAGCCCCCCAGTTGCTGAGGAGAGGGGGAAGTAGGGAGACTGATAAAAAGGGAGGAAAGAGTTAATCTCAGAGGACCTGCATCTGAACTGCTCTACCTCCTCTCTGAGTTGGGGAAGGAGGAATGGGCTCCCCAGAGGCAAAAGGAGACCCGGGGAAGGTGCTAGCAGTGGAGCCCAGGGCTGGGGGAGGTGGATGAACAGCCATCTCCAAGCTGGGCACACAAGACTCTCCTGGCTGCAGGGAATGGCCCTACATATGACACAGATCTGCAGAACCTCCTAGGTGGGCCCAGGAGAATCACCAGCAGCACTTGGGTTCTGACTTCTTAGCGTTCAAGGTCTTCCCTGTGCTGCCGGGACACAGTCAGGGAGCAAGACCCAGGCCAACCCACGCGAACACGCAGTCTGCTGTTAGAGACAGAGGTATAACCAGCCTGGGATGGGGGACGCTCAGAACTGTGGCTGCCCAGGGGCAGCCTAGGGATCAGGGAAACTGCTTGGTGGAAGCCCAAATGATTGTCATCACACGAATTAGTATTTGTAATAATAGTAACGAATGATGATAATATAGAGTCCCTGCCACATGTGAGATCAAGTTTCTCATTTAATCTCTACAATTGTCCTGTGAGTTAGATTCTAGTATCCCCATTTATAGATGAGAAACGTGAGGCTCAGAAAGGTTAAATACTTTATTTAAGACCATGTTGCTAATAAGGGGAAGAGTCAAGATTTCAAGTCCACAGTCGGGTGCAGTGGTGAACACCTGTAATCCCAGCAACTCAGGAGGCTGAGGCAGGAGGATGGTGAATTTAAAGCCAGTCTCAGCAACTTAGCAAGTCCCTAAGCAACTCAGTGACTATGTCTCTAAATTTAAAAGAAAAGAAAAGAAAAGGAAGGAAAAATAGGCTGGGGATGTGGCTCAATGACTAAGCACCCCTGGGTTCAATCCCCAGTACCAAAAAAATAAAAAATAAAAAAGATTTCAAGTCCACAAAAATCAGACTATATACCCAAACTGGGACAAGCCCCCTATGGTCTTGAGTCACCTTTCCTAATTTCAGCAGCAGCACAGGCCTCTGGACAGCCGCTGTCCCCTGGCCTGGCAGCCTGGAGCAGGCCCCTGTGGCCACAACACAGGAGTAGGTGAGTCCTCAGCCCCAGTTTGCAGAGACTGACATCTACCTGGCCCTGTTTTCATTTGCTTTGGGTTGAGAAGGGAAAAGGCCCACGTTTTTATGACACCAGCTTGTGATTCTATTTTCTGTTTAAATTCTGGGTGAGGGAAAAATAAGAGACATCAGAGAAACCTTCAGAATCTCATTTGGAGAGTCTGAGCTGCAGATAAATGAGCCTCCTGCAGAAACGCTACATCAAAGCGAATTTTCTCAGCTGTATTTTCTTTCTTTTAATAGGGCCATTTACTACATTAATATTCCAGGAAGTCATTTTAATTTCATGTTTATCATCCATTGGGAAAGTTAAACAGGATCAATATGTAACCAGTGGCGAATTTGGGGATCCTGGGGGAGAAGGAGAGTGTTTGGAGGCTTTGGTGATTCCACAGCTGGGAGTCCTTAGGAGGGAAGGGGAGGCTGGGAGAGGGAAGGTGAGATGGGAGGGGGTAGGGTAGGGAGGTGGCACAGGGGAGTCCTACAGTGGTAATTGTCAGAACACGCATTACAGGAACAATAATTGAGCATCTACTAGTGCGAAGCATTGCTCATGCCTTGATTTGTAATCCCTGCAATGACTCATGAAATAGGTGTTCTTCCCATCCTCAAATATGAGGAAACTGAGTCTCAGAAGATTTGTCAAATGCCCAAGATCTTGTAGAACTCTGCTTCATTCCTCAATAAACATATGTTAAGCACCTGCTCTATGCCAGGCATTATCTGGAGACTTTAGGTCAATGACAGTTAATTTACTAAAAGTTTAAGGATCCACGACCATGCCACTGAGTATCTCTTTTGGTGAATTGCCTGCTTCGAGGGACACCCGTGGGCCCTGCCCTTGTGGAGGTTACAGTCAGGTGGTGGCAGGGCGGGGGACAGGCTTTCATCAAATAATCACACAAAGACTTGGTGTGGTGGTGCACACCTGTAATCCCAGCAGCTCAGGAGACTGAGGCAGTAGGATCACAAGTTCAAGGCCAGCCCCAGCAACGTAGTGAGACTTTGTCTCAAAAAAAAAAAAAAAAAAAAAAATTTAAATAAAAAGGTTGGGGATATAGCTCAGTGATAGAGTGCACAGTGCCCATGGGTCCAAAAAACAAACAAAAAATTAAAATAAACTTCAAAAAAAATCTATCACAGGAGGAAAGAGGAGCTTGCCTCTCTGGCCACAGCTCAGGAGAACTGGAACCAGGGGCTTCATCTAGAAAGGCAGGTCAAGAAAGGTTTCCAGGGGAGGGATCTCCAGCTGGGACTGAGGGCAGAAGGGCAGCTGCTGGGTGAGAGGGGCAAGGAGAGCTCATTCTGGGGAGTGAGGGGCACCACAGTCAGGAGGAGCCAGGGCCCTCAAGGGGCTGTAAAGTGGAGGTCAGACTGCAGTGGGGCCTCCTGCACCAGGGGAAGGATTTGGGGAACCCCAGTAGTCCAGGAGGCAGATTTATTCACTGGGTCAATTTACATCAGAGAAGGGGATAGGTCTGCAGGGAATTGGAAGATGGCGCACCTTGGAATCTGCACCTCTTTCTCTCCTGCTTTGGATCTCAGCTCATCCTGTTGGCTTCACCTTTACAATAGAGCCAGAGTCTGACCTCCTTGCTCCCTCTTTCCATCAGTACCTTCCTGAGCCCGGCCACCACCTTGCCTGAATTATTGCAATAGCCTCCCAACTCTCCTCTCTGCTTTTGCCCTAGGCCCCCAGCATCCATTCTCAATGCCATAGTCAGAGTGGTACCTTTAAAACATGAATCAGATCATGCCTAAACCCTCTGGTGGATTATTGTTTCTTTCAGACAGCAGCTAAAAGTCCTCACTAAGGCCAACGAGGCTGGACACAATATGTGCTTCTCTCATTATTTCATAACTCCAGTTCCCACTCTCTACCTTTGCTAATGCACCTACTCTGGCTTCCTTGCTGTTCCTATAACATGCCAGGCACAGCTCCACCTTTGCACTTGCTGTTCCCTCTCCCTGGAATACTATTTCTCCAGGTATTCACTTGCTCAAATCTTTACTTCCTTGGATTATGTCCATTTCTTTTTTTTTTTTTTTTTTTTTTGAACCAGGGATTGAACTCAGGGACACTTGGCCACTGAGCCACATCCCCAGCCCTATTTTGTATTTTATTTAGAGACAGGGTCTCACTGAGTTGCTTAGGGCCTCGCTAAGTTGCTGAGGTTGGCTTTGAACTTGCGATCCTCCTGACTCAGCCTCCCAAATTGCTTGGATTACAGGCGTGTGTGCCACCACGCCCGGCTGATTATGTCCATTTCCTTCCCTGTTATATCCCCAGTTCCTAGAACAGTGCCTGCCCATTGTATTGTAGGTGCTCAGTCAGTCATAAGAAGGGCCACTCACTCACTTCCCCACTTCGGGAGGCAGGGAACAAGTCTCCAAAGGGGATGCTATTTCTGTGCTAAATTGTCTTTAATTTTTTTATTTCATAGATTTCTAATAACAGCTTTCCATAGCTATTATTGGCTCTGTGTCACAGTGAGGCATCTGAGGCTCAGGGAGGCAGTGAGGTAGAGCAAGGCATCTTTTGAATCTCAAAGGACATTGCACTGGCACCAGGCTGCTGGGACTAAAATATTGGTGCCTCCATTTTCCAGCTGTGGGCACTTGGACAAGCTTCTGTTCTCTGCGCCTCAGTGTCTTTACCTGAAAGATGGGAACAATCCTAGCACTCACCCCCGAGGGCTGCTGGAGGATTCCCTGGGATACACGGGCACAGGCCTTTGCTTGGGTTGAGGCAGGGCCCTCGACGTCAGTGTACTCTGCAGCCTAAGTGGTGGGCCTTATGACCATCCCCCTATCCAGGGTGTCCAACCCTCTTCTACAAGAAACTTCAGGCCAACCCAGGGCTCTGCCTCCAAATGGCAGCGGCTGGGCTTGTCCAGTCCCATTTGTTTAGGTAGAATTTAATTTCTCCCTAAGCCAAGAGTCTTCTGCCCCCTCCTGCCCTCTCTCTTGCTCTCATCAGCAGGAAAATGAGCTCCGGGAGCTTTCCCCCTGGTCCAGGAATCCAAGGTGAAGAATTTCATTAACAATCAAGAGGACATAATCAACATTCTAATAATTCCAGATCCACACTCCCCCCTTTGCAGCCCCCCTAAAGTGCCCTGGTTCTCCCCACTCCACCCCATTCCCAGCTCTCCCAGACACTCTCACCTTGACAAAGAAATCTCATTTCCTCTCCAGCCAAATTTGCTTTGCTATTAAATTCAGCACCTTACCTTCTGCCCTGACAATGAGGGGATGTACTTCCAAATCCCGGACTTCTGTTTCTGAAGGAGACAAGAGTGGGAACAAGGGTGTCACCAGGAACATGCTTCTCTTACACCTCCTGGAAGTTCTAGGGTGGGTTCCCTCTAGGGACTCAGGGACCCCCTACCCATGCCCAGTGAAGCAGAACTTCTTCCAGTGTGTGTGGAGGAGGGGCCCTGGTATTTCTCTGGACTGCTGAATGTTCTAGAGATGATAAATGGTCTTTTCCAGTTCTAGATGCATTTCACATAGAGCAAAGGTCCCACCTCAGAGCCCCTACCCCAGCCCTTAGGAAGATCTGGTCTGTAGCACCTTCTGACTGTATGACCTTGGGTAAACTAACCTTTCTGAGCCTATGCCTGGTGACAGACAGCCTTCTTGCTGGTAGGGACTCTGCAAGTCTGGAGGAGGCACAGGAGACAGAGCCAAACTGGCTTTTATACTGGACGCACTCTGGAGATAACCCATTAACCCATTACTCCATGATGGGGACTGGGGTGTCGCTCAGTGATAGAGCATGTGTCCAGCATACATAAGGCTCTGGATTCCATCCCAGCACTGGGAGAAAATCCGTGAATAGATAATCCATCGGTGAGGGTAAGCCCCTCATAATCTAATCACCTCCATGAGATCCCACCAGGTCCCACCTCCTGGTACCTCACGTGGAAGATTAAGCTCATCGTGAATTTTGGTGGGTACAAGTCATATTCATACCATGGCAGTTTCCTAATCTATAAAATGGGGGTGATAGCAGTAATGACTCTTCAAGGTCTCAGGGGGATGAATGAGGTAATGCTCAGCAGAGTGCCCCACATGGACTTGGCACAACCCCTAACAACTACCACATTACCGCGAGTATAGTAGTAGTGTCTTTGGCCCTTGGGTACAACAGGGTACACTGCCATCCTGCCTGTCCCCCTTATTCCTTCCTTCATGCACTTGGAATTCATTATTGAGTTCTTCTGGACACAGTGAAGTGCTCCTGGGATAAATATGTTAGTAGGCATTTGCAGTGCAGTGTGGTCAGTGCTGTGACAGGTTAAGTTTTAGAGACAATGAGACTCCCTAAAGGGGGCACCTATATGATGGGCAGAGGCTTCTGGTCTCTGAGCAGAGCTAACTTCTGAGTTGAGAACTGAGAAACAGGGAGGGATTTGCTTGGAGATGAGTGACAGGGACTCAAAGAGTGGAAACCAGCAGTGCAAAGACCTGAAGGGAACAAAGATCCCACGGACCCAGCACTCCAGGATGGCTGGAGAAGGGAGTCCTTATGTGGTGTGTGTGTTGCGGGCAGTCAGCCATGGAGGGCAGAGTGGCGAACGAGGCCTTGGAAGCTATAGGGAGGAGTCAGCTTTCACTGTGAAGGCAATGGGGAGCCATGGAAGGACATTGAGGAGAGCAGTGACCTTAGTTTCTTATGGAAACATCTGTCTGGCTGCAGTGTGAGGGCTGAATGGGGGAAGGGAGGAGGATGGACAAGGAGGAAAATGAGGAAGCTGCTGGGCCAAGGCTATGAAGATGAGAATAGTAGACAGATGCAGAGCAGAGGCCATTGAAGAGCCCTCTGATGATGCCTGGCTGCAGTCCGGCTAGAGCACCCTATCTCTAGGAGGTGCTGAGGCCTGAGGTGTGGGGCTCCATGTCCCTGTCTGGGAAGGGGCTTCAGGAAGCCCTGGGGAGCTGGAGGCAGGGCCAGGAGCAGGAGCCCTAGGGTCCATGAAAACTCTGGCCTGGCCTAGCTGAGCTCCATACAGTGGGGGTCACAAGGATTCCAGGCTCCAGGGAGGCTGTGGCAGGAAGTTTAATTCTCTAATCTCTGAGTCCTCCTGAAATCTCTTTCCAGCCTTAAGGCACCCTCTGGCACATCTCCCCCTTGTACTTCCTGCACACACTACACACCCCACCACACACACACACACACACACACACACACACACGCACACACACACGGTGTGTTCCTGGCTCCATTATGAGCACTAGGTGAAGGACACAGGGACCTTGAGAGAACCCAGAAGAGGAAGAGGATAGAGCAGGGTGGGGAGAAGGAGGGGAGAAGGATCCTGGAGGCTCTCTGAGCTGATGAACTGGTGATACTTCCAGCTCCAGTCTGGTGGCTCAGACCTAGACTCTCCCCTTAGAGGAGAAGGTGTGGCCAACCGAGTAACTGCAGTATGCTTTCCCTACTGGAGCTTCACCAGGCAGGGAACCTCCAGACCCCTTCCTTTCTAGCTCTCCTAGGGCAGATGGCTGTGTCATCTCCTGTAAGCCATTCCTTCCCTTCTTTCCATCAGGGAATCTGTGGCAGGACTTATGGGGTTTATGTGTATGCTTTGGGGAGTGTGGGGGAAACAGAAAAGAAGCAACAAAGTCTTGTCTTCCTTTGTAATGGGGACAGGAGAGGTTGTTCCCACTTGTGGGGGAGGAGGATGAAGAGATGAAGAGGAGGTAGCTTGTGGAGGAACAGAGGCTGTGGTGGGGAGAGCTCAATGTGAAGGTCCCACAGCAGGGCCTGGAGGACTGGGAGCAGGGGTAGGTGTGGGGAAAGAAAGAGCCATGGTCAGGAGCCTGCCCACAGGCCTTTGTGCTCAGCCCCTGGCCCCCAGTCCTTCTTCCACATGGCCACTGGATCTTGCTCCTGCCCAAAGTCTTGCTAGAATTCTTCCATGCTGCTATGGTTTAGATATGAGATATCCCCCAAAAGCTCATGTGTTAGACAATGCAACAAAGTTTAGAGGTGGGTTATGAGGCATGAACCTAATCAGCAAATTAATCCCCTGATAGTGATTAACTGGGTGGGAACTGTAGCCAGGAGGGGTGTGGTTGGGGGAGGTGGGTCATTGTGGGGTGGGGGTTGCCTTTGGTGTACATATTCTGTCCCTGTGAGTGGAGTAGTCTCTCTCTCTCTCTGCTTCCTGGTGCCTTGTTCCCAGCTGCTTTCCTCTGCCATACACTTTAGCCTTGATGCTCATGGTGTGGGTGTATAGATATAGATATAGATATAGATATAGATATAGGTATAGATATAGATTTGGGGGGGGTACAGTGCTGGGAATTGAACTCAGGGCCTCACACATACTAGGTAAGTGTTTCACCACTGGGCCATATGCCCAGCACACTTTTGCCATGATATTCCACTTCATCTCAGACCCAAAGGAATGGAGTCAGCTGTCTGTGGACTGAGACCTCTGAAAATGTGAGCCCCCAAATAAACTTTTTCTTCTTAAATTGGTTCACGTCAGGTCTTTTGGTTACAGCAGGGAAGAAGCTGACTAAAACACATGCCCTTGGAATAAAGTCCAAGTCCTTCTAACAAGGTCTTTGTCCAGCCTCCAGCCTCTATTCTTGACGCCCTCCCCCACAAAGGCAGCTGCCCAGTGCTCTTCCCTCCGATTGGAACATTGTCCATGTCCAGCCCCACACCTTATCCTCACTTACGCGACAAATTCTTCCCCATCCTTTAGGTCTCAGAAACTAGGATGCTTTCTCAGACTACACCTCCAAGCTACAGAGAGTTTCTCTTCTAGGTACCCTGGGCCAGTACTGGCCTCTCCACCATCGATGGCAGCCTGCGCTTCTTTCCTCTGTCCTCTCCCTGATGGCTCTGTGTGGTAACTGCGAGGGTGGGAACTGGCCTTGCTAGAATCCTCAAGGCCTGGCAGCATGCCTAGCACTCACTAGATATCCATGGAAGGAAGCCCCAGGAATTACCAAAATGGCAACCTTGCCTGCTAAAAGCAAATTAGAGAAAATAGGCCAATCTCCAGATGGTGGAAAGGACTTACCCAAGGTCACACAGGGAGGAAAAGCACTCAGGATTCCTAACTCCCACGTGCTTATCTTCCCACTCTGAAAAGCAGAGAAGGAGGTAGTGGGTAAAGGAACACAGAGGCCTTGTGGGGAAAGAGGGTCAATAAGAGTCCCACAGCAGCAGGGCCTGTGACGTGTGTGAGCAAAGGTAGGTAGGTGTGCTATACATGACTGGCTGGGGACACCCTCAGACCAGTGCTCTTGGCTGCCCCATGGTGAGGGGACCAGCTCACTGGAGGAGGCCACTGGGATAGGGATGAGGACTGGGGGAAGTACTGGGGAGCCAAGCTAGCCAGGCCCTTGGATTGGAGATTGATGTCATCTCAAACCCCTGTGGAAGCTGAGAGCATGTACCCAAGGGGCAAGGCAGACACTGGGGATGCAATCAGGGCTAATAGCCTCCCAGCCTGAGATGCAATTAGGGGCAGATTCCCAGTGGGCCTCATGCAGCACTAAAGGCAGTTAGTTGTTGGAGTTGGGGTGGGGGCCACCTCTGCAGTCCTGGCTGTGGGTCTGAGGGGCCAGGATGAAGGCACGGGAAGAGGAAGGGGACCTTCAAGTGGAAGGCTAAGAACATGGGTGGGCAGTAGTACTTAGAGATGAAGCGCAACTGCAGAAGATTGGTAGTGGGGGGCACTTACCCCCGATCTGGGATATAATAGTGAAAGAGCCAGTCTAAGTCACTTTAAGGCCTTATGCTTTCTGAGGGGCAGTTTCCTTCACTATAAGATGGGGAGAATACTAATGGTCTCTATTTCAGAGGGTTATTGTGCAGGTTAAGTGAGAAAAATATAGAGAGTGCCCAGCTCAGAGCCGGGCCCTCACCTAATGCTCAGCACATCAGCATCGTGATGGTGATGACTCCGGAAGGTGGTGGCACAGGCTGGACTTCAACATGAACCTTGGACTCATGAAGGCCTGAGTTCCATCCCAGCTTCTCCACTTTCCAGCTCCAGGACTTTAGTTCAAAGGTTAAACCTCAAGTTTGTCATCTTTTAACAGAACTCAACAACAGTACTTACCCCAGCCAGGGGCAAGAGGGCATCGGGCTCTGCCCAAGAGAGTGCCACTTCTACCTGGGTCCTGATCACAGCCCAGGCCCTGACTCTCTCCAGAACCTTCTGCCCCTCAGACCACATGGCAGCCTGATCTGAAGCAGGGTCTCACCTTGGAGGCCTCAGTCTGTCCAGGATAAAGATCTAGAGAGCTGGCTTTCTACAGAGCCTTGAGAGGAGCCAACAGGTTCATGTGACCATGCTTTAGAGGATAGTTCTATTGAGAAACTGCCACCAGATACACTGCAGCTCTGAGGGGCCGAGAACCTGTGGATAGCTTCAGTACATCCGGAACCATAGCCTCAGGCCTGGCTGGGAAGGGAGTTGGGGGCAGAGAGCCATTCTTCTGAACTGATCTTTACAAGGCCACTTTGTCTACATTCTCTACACAACCCATGAGAAGAGTATAGGATCCCCAATTTTACAAACGGGAAAACCGAGGCTAGAGGAGTGAAGTACCTGATGATCCAAGGCTGCCTAACTAGTAGATGACAGCCCAGGAATCACACCTGGGTTGCCCCTGAACCTGGGCTCTGATAGTAGCTCAGTAACAGCTTATATTAAGTACACTCCTGCAAGATCTGCCTGGAAGATCATGGAAGTATAGAAGAACATGCAAATTGGATTTGGCTGTAGGAACAGCCCTGCCCTTTCAGATGTTAGTGGCCCAAGGGTTACAGTTGGAGAAATTTACTCTGGGACCCCTGGGGGAAAGTCCAGGCTGATGTAGAGACCAGTGTCCTGCCCTCAAGGTCCTTAAGTGGGCCAGAGGTGTTGGTGCTGTAGGGGCAGGGGACAGCCCTACCCTCACACCTGTATTTCAGATTCTGCAGTTCCTCTCCACCTGCCTACTACCCCTCCCAAAGCCCAGGTGCTTGGAGATAAAGAGGTGGCACAGTCCCTGCTCTACTGCCTGCTGCTGTGGCTGCTTTGGGATAAACAAACTTGGACTTCTGTAGGCCTGAATGACTCAGCACAGCTGGGCCCAAGGCATCCCCTCCTTAGTTGGCAGAGAAAGTAGAAATCTGCAGCACCCAGAAGATTCCCTCAAAGAAGAACTGACCTGATCGCCCACCCCCAGCTCCAACACAGGCTTTGGAAAAGAGAGCCACACTCCATCTGCTGTAGCTGTCATGGGCCTGGGTTCAAATCCCAGCCCTGGTGTTTACCAGCCCTGTGGCCTGAGTCCAGTTTCCTGGTCTGTAAAGTGGGAATCGTGGGATCTACCTCTGCAAAGTTGAATGGAGAACATTTGTGAGGAGAGCACAGGCATTCTGCAAATGCTTGCTTCTTTTTCTCTCTGGCAACTGAAATCCACCATTAGTGGCAGAGCCATCCCCAGACTCCTATTTAAAATGCACAGAGCTGGGAAGAGAGGGACAGTTATTAAGTCCACCTGAGATGGAGCACGTGCAGAGCTCTGACTTTCGCAGCTCTGGGATGGAAATGATTATGTTGTTCCTGTTATGGAGTTACTGACACCTGAGTAAAGCAGGGCTGGCAGGGCCTTAGAAAGCAGATTCTGCCCCACTCCCTTCATTTAAAAAGGGAAAGGTGGAGAGGGGGAGCTACTAGCTCAAGGTCACCCAGAGAGTCAGGGGCTGGAAGAATCAGGCTCCCATCCGGTTTGCCTGTGATTGTACTTCCTATGTCAGGGAGACAGTTCCTGGGGGATGGGTTGGGGCCCCACTGGGAGGCCCTGACAAGGAGGCCCCTGCTGCTCTGGGCCACTTCCCTAGCTTCTGGAACAGTGCAAATGTAAGTGACCAATATGTATTCATGAATGGGTGAGGGGATGAGTGAATGGAGTGGCAAAAAGACCAACGTGCCTTTCCGGACAGGAGGGTTGGCTCTACGTAGGCCCTCAGGCCCTTCCTGGGGCTGAGTCCACACATCCACCTCACCTCCTCCAGATGGCACTAGATCTGATGGGTGGGGGGGATGGTATTCCCCAGGGAAAAGGACCTGAGCTGCAGCCAGAGAGATGGAGGTTAGACTGCAGGGAGCCTTGCGGGGAGGAGTGAGGAAAGGAGGCTGTTCCGTCAGAGCTCTGTGAGGGCAGAATAGAGCTGTGGTGGGCGTAGGGGAGCTGAGTGAGGCTGGGGGTGGTGCTGGGGGATCCCCAGTCACATTTGCTCAGAACCTAGGACACCTGGGGGCCTCTATGGGCAAAGTCCACCTCTGCTTCTCAGAGGCAGACCAAGCTCAGCTCTAGCTGCTCAGGATCCTGTTGCCATAGAGATGCAGAGATGTCTCCTCTGAGAGCTTTAGAGGCTGGGGTGTGGTTTGAAGCTGAGGGTGGAGGTGGGGGTGCAGTTGGACCTTGTCAAGCACAACACTCACTGACACATGCAATGTTGCTGCCGCTGACATTAAGAATCCACAGAACTGGGCCCGAATTCCAATTACTAACTGGTGGCCCTGATGAGGGATGTTGGATGCAACCTGAGCCTCATATCCCTCATCTGTAAAATGGGATTGATGGTATGTTTCCTTGGGCAGTTATGACAGTCACTTGAGCCTGTCTGTGGAAAGCCCACTGCTGGCACACAGTGAAGCCCCAGCGAGTGATGACCTTGACTTCTGCAGCTGGTGCCCAGGTAGGGCTATGCAGGAGTCTGCCCCAGGGCAGCAGCTCCCTGCCCTCAGCCTGTGCTCTGGGACTGGCCAGAGAGGCTGGAGAGAGGCTGGGCTCCTTCTCCACAGACAGAGGCGTCAGGAGTCAGGGTTATGTCATCCTTTGAACATGGGCCTGGAGGCTCTGCTGCAGGCGTATCTGAAAAATAAATAATAACAACGTGAATAATTCACAGAATCCGTGTGAATAATTCACCACCAATGAGTCGCTGCAGACCCAGGCTCCAGTCTTGGCTGCCTCTGCTGCCCTGCTGGCCCTGGGGAGTGCAGCCTGATCACAGGGCCAGGAGGTGGAGAGTGTGCAGGGACACACAGGACAAGCCTTCTGGGGTGGCATGTCCTGGGGGACAGCAGGGAGGTAGGGCTGATGGTCCGTGTGGGTTCTACAAGGTCCGTGTGGGTTCTACAAGGACACAGTCTGGAGATGCCAGAGGCCTGACCTAGGGTCCTCAGCTGCAGCTGGCTATCTCAAATCAGTCCCCTTCAATGGGCTGCCTGGTCCAGGCCTAGAGCGAGGAGAGCCCATTCCGGTTGTGTTTGAGTGCCCAGCCCTGGCTGCCCGGCTCTAATGCGGCTCCACCCCCACAGGGACCCTGGCTGTATGTCCTTAACCTTGACATAAATCCTGAGAAGCCCATACAGGCCTCTCATGCTTCTCCTGGGAGTCAGGACCAGGTGGGGTTAAACGCCTCTGCTCAGAACTCAGTTCGACCCTTAGTCACTTACTGTGTCACTTGGCTGCATGGCTCAAATGTTCTGGGTCTCCATTCTCTTGTCTGTAAAATGGAGACTAAAAACACCCAGTTCATAACATTTTGATTGTTCTGTGGATAAAATGATGTCATGATCATAAATTGCCCAGTGCGATGCCTGGCACAGAGCGCCTAAAAAACAGTGGCTGATGGTGACATTCATTATCTTTCCAAAGATAGCGTGCTAAGGACTTGGGTAGGAAGGGGGCTGCTCAGACATTGTTGTTGTTCATATAAAACATGATCTGCGGGCCCATGAGATGGGGATCGACTGCTGGCCAGCCCAGGGGAGGGCTGTCAGAGAGTGAGGGCCTCCAAGCTCCTCCCAGTAGATGCCACTCAAAACAGCCAGTGTCCTGTTTATTCCCTCCTGAGCATTTGCCATATTTATGATTCTTATTTACTTTTTGGTCATCTTTCTCCCCCACTAGTCTGTAAGCTCCACTAGGACAGGGACCTGTCCATCTTATTCACATTGTAACCCCAGTCCTAGAATTTCCCCAGGCACATAGTAGGTACTCAGTAAATCTTTCTCAATTGAATGAATGAGTTCATCAAGTGGCATGTTATGAAGGGTTGTTGGAACAGAGCCCTCTTTGTGGATGGCTCAGGAAGGGCGCTGAGGGCAGTAGCTGGGGAAGGTTTTTCTGGGGCCAGCCCCTGCTAGACTGGCTGCTGCTGATGCCGCAGGGCTGGGAAGATGGTGCTCTCCCCCTCCCTTCCCCCTCTCCCAGGTATGCTTTCCTGACACCAACAGTACGAGGGAAGCTTAATGGTGGCACAGGCTCACTGTGCCTTCCCCAGTAATGATTTAATCACTTGTTTAGAATTTCCTGTGCCATTAATGATTATCCCTAGAACAGGGGGAATAATTGGCTGTGTTCTCTTGGTGAGCGAACGCCCTGTTAGTGGGGAGCAGGGCCCTTCTCCTGTAGTCTTCCTCTCTCACCTGCCCACCACTCACTCACAGGATGATGGAGACGGATGAGCTCATGTGTGCTGTGGAGGCTGCAGGACCTGTGGGGCTGGGAGGCTGCAGGGAGGGAGCCAGGGAGAGCGTGAGAGAATGAGGCTGGGAGTCTGTGTGCTTAGGCCGAGGAATTCCCAGTCTCAGTTCAGAGTTATTTTGCAAAATCTGTGCATGAATGTGTCCCAGGCAGTGCGTGCTCAGGTGGGCATCTCTAGAGCAGTGGTTCTCAGGGCTGGGTTCTGGGATCAGCAGCAGCCATAGCAGCAGCCGTGTAGGCCTGTGTTTGGAGTGCAGTGGATTCTCATGCTCTCTCCAGACCTAGAGGATCAGAAACTCCAGTGGGTGGAGCCCCACACTCAAGCTTTCTAGGTGGTGTGGTTTGAGAAGCCCTGAAGTGAGGCATACAGTGTGTAGAAAGTTACACACGTGGGAGTGTCTGAGCATTTGGACCTCTGTCCTCAGCCCAGAAGCTGCAGCAGAAAGGCCAGAAAAGGCTCAGGCAGAAGTCAGGCCCCTCCAGAGGGGCCAGGGCTGCTGTTGCTGGTGGAGAGGGTGTAGGTATCACCACCACCCCGCTATCTGCCCCCACATCCCCCACAAAGCCACTTGCCCCTGGGTGGCCACAAGACCTCTACTTGGGGAGTCTGTAGGGAGGAAGAGAGGACTGCTGTCCTTGTCCAGGCCTCCATAAATAGAGCAGGATCTGTTGAAAGTTGTTGGCCCCAAGTTGTTAAGACCCCAACATGGCTGAAAGAGGAACCATGTCCTGCCCACAGTAGACCAGGAACTTGTCATACTAGGGACCTGTCCCTGCCTGTCCTCACTGCTGTTGGCTTTGGTTTTCAGGGATTAAGCAATTTAAAGAGGACTTTGCAGGGCTGGAGTAGAAGGGGATGAATTATCACCTGGGAATGCTACAGCACAATTTGGGCCTAGAGATATTTCAGGGAGTGAGGGGTGGGCTGAGAGTGCTCTGAGGGTGACTCTGGAGTGTGAGGGTGCTGGGGTGGCGGGGAAGGAAGATAAGGATATGGAGAGAAAAGGAGCCTTGGGAAGGAGGAGGAAGGGGAGGAGGAAGAAATTGGCCAAGCGGAAAGGGGAAGCCATGGGAGAGTAGGCAGCCTGAGAAAAGGAACAGAGGTAGAAGGGATGGGGTGGAGCGTGTGTGGGGGGAGCAAAGAAGGAAGAAGCTGGGGTCCAGAAGGGAAGCGGAGGCAAGGAAGCCCAGACAACAGAATAAAGGGAATGGTGATCCCCAAAGGGGAGTGGAGGCTGCTAGCAGGAGGGAGTCACCCAGAGTTGGGAGGGCGCCAGTGTCCGGGGAGGAGGGGACATGAAGGCCTTTCCCATCCTAGGCTAACATTTTTTTTTTTTTTTTTTTTTTTTTTTTTTTAACCAGGGATTGAACTCAGGGACACTCGGCCACTGAGCCACATCCCCAGCCCTATTTTGTATTTTATTTAGAGACAGGGTCTCACTGAGTTGCTTAGGACCTCGCTAAGTTGCTGAGGCTGGCTTGAACTCGCAATCCTCCTGCCTCAGCCTCCCAAGTCGCTTGGATTACAGGTGTGCGCCAAAACGCCCGGCACCCCTAGGCTAACTTGAGGGAAGACTGTGGACCTGAAATTCACAATAAATCTGAATCAGAATAGGAAGTGAGCAGCTTGTCAAGTTTTGTATTTAACCAGTCAAATAAATGGAAGCACTATGAATAATTAGGAAGCAATGAAAACCTTGCAAAAAAAAAGTTTGGCATTGGGGGAAGAGGAGACCCTAAAGAAAATACCAGAATATATCTATATCCTATAGAGAGTAGGCTGGGACTTTGAGATCCAGCACCCCCCATGCTTTCCAGCCTATGGCTCTGGCCTGTGGCACCTGGGAACAATTTGGGGGAGACCAGGGCAGTCTCCAGCATGATGCTGACCTCCAGTTTGTAGGCCCAAACTCCCAGCATCTCTCACTTCCTTTTATTACCTCTGGGGACCTGCATCCATTCATTTTGTGCAGCTCTTTCTGCACTCCTTTCTATTTTCAGTTTGTGAAGACCCCTTGGGGGTAACAAATTCCAGAAGGTGGACAGCAGCTGTGTAAAGTAGGACTTCCCTTTAGAAATCCTAAACAAAGGGATTCCAGCTTGAGAGGGTCTTCCTTGTTCAGGCCTGCTGCTTCCTTATCAGAGCTTGGGAGTTGGGATCAGCACTGCCCCCTCCCTCCTGGGCAATGTTTCCAGCAGCTCCTCTGTTCCCATGTTCTAAATATTCTGAGCTTTGGGGTCAGAGGCCCAAATAGGGGCTCTCCCACTGCCTACCTGTGTGACCTTTGAGCAAAGTCACTTATCTGCCTGAAATGTTTCCATCTGAACAATGGGGAATGGTCACATTGCCTATTTTAGAGATTGCTGGGACATGATGAAATAATGTAAGTCATCTCCAATTACTCTCTGCACACTGTGGTAGCTGTTCAGCATGGACCCTGTGCCAGGTGCTGTGGAGCCATGAGTAAGACAGGGAGACCCCTGCCCTCAGGGGGGATACCAGGAGGATGCCGGGATGTTGGTGCAGTGATTCTGAAGAGTGATTTGAGCTCCAAGGGTTGTAAAAAGATAAAAGGGGGTCTAGTGTCACTCAGTGGTAGAGTATTTGTCTAGCATGCGTGAGGCCCTGAGTTTCATCCCCCCACCAAAAAAAAAAAAAAGAAGGAGGAAAGATGGCTTGTCAGAGAAGGCCTCTCTATTGAGGTGACATTTGAGCTGAGAAGTCAGATAACTGGATGTGGAGGAGGAATTTCCGTTATGAGTTTCAGGATTTGTAGAAAGTTTGGGGCCACATGTTTGTATTCTGTATAGTTTCCTAGAATGTGGCCCCTCCCTCCCCTCATCCCACTCTCCCTGAGTCTCAGGTTTCCCCACTCTCTGGGCTTAGAGTCCTCCTGTCTGCTAATGGGTCCCAGGCCTGGGAAAGTGCTGGAGCACGTGGGCCGGGAGCCCTGCCTCCTCCCTCCCTCCCTCACTCCCACGCTGTCTCCCCTGGTTCTCTGACTGCCCAGGGTGATGGATGCTTCCTTCCAGGGCTGAGTCACGTGCTGCCCCTTACAAGCTCTGGACGATATTCCTGCCACTGCTGCATTGCCCGCTGCACTCCAACCCATGAGAAGGCAGATTTATAGAGGGCTTTCCCAAGGGACCAAGCATGGATCCACTTGACTCTGGCTCAGAAGCTGCAGAAGCAACCCTGTTCAGAGACACTTTGTTCACACAGATGAGAAACTGAGGACGGGGAGAAGATACCTACAAGGTTGTGCTGCCACCAAGGCAGTGGCTGAGCAGGGGCTTGAGGCAATATCTCCCAACAGCTCACTTTTCTGGCACCTGTGATGGCTTGCCTACACGTAGGGCTTTGCCAAGGTCTGAGCTTGAGCTCCAGAGCTGGCTCCATGCAGACCCCTCAGAGGAGTCCCCCAGCAAGCACTCTGTGCAATTAGCCTGCATTAGTACTGACTGCCTAGAGGGCCGTCTCGAGGAGGTTTTGATTCTGCATTGGGGCTTGGTTAGGAAAGAGTGTTATAGTTTAGTGGCTCTCAAATTTTAGCATGCATCAGAATCACCTGGAGGGCTTGTTAAAACGCAGATTTCTGGCTTCCACCCCATTCAAGGGTCTGATGTGAGGTATGATCATTTGCATTTCTAACAAATTCCCAGGTGATGCTGATGCTGATGGTCTGAGGACCACACTTTGAGAACTGCTGCTATAATTGATTAGTGCTGTCTGCTATAGGAATAAGAATGGGGAATTTTGACAAGTAGGGCATATATTTGCCATTCCTCTTCTAGTAGGACTGCTGAATATTTTTTGTCATAAATTGAAAATTCTTGTTTCATAGGCAGCCACAGTCATCTTTTCAAAATACAAGCCTAGTCGAATGATTTAAAATCCTTTGAGGACCTTCCCAGCCAAAGAAAATGCCATAGTGTGGTCTACAAAGTTCTACTGGAGTGGCCACTGCCCACTGCTCCAGCCTACCTCAGATGGTCATCTACATCTCCCTTCAGTCCATTTCATTCATTAGCTTAATTCTAACCACAGGGTATTTGCACATGCTGTTCCCTCTGCCTAGAGTGCTCCTACCATCAGCTGGGCTCCCTGCCTAGTCAAATCCAACTTGTTCGGAAATTTCAGGTCAATCCTTGTTTCTTCAGGGAAGCTGTTTCCTACACCCTGACCTGGCTGAATTCCCTCATTGTGTGTCCTCACAGCCCACTGAGTCTCTTCTCTGATGCATTTAGCACAAAGTAATTCCATTATTTATAGTGATTATTTGATTAACACCTGCCTAACGCACCCGTACACAAGCTCCAGGAAGACAGGGACCATGTATCCTTTTACTGATTCCCTTGAGCCCAGCACAGTGCCTGTGACATAAAAGGGTCTCATTAAATATTTGTAGAAAGAAAGCAAGAGAGGAAGACGTTCTGAATTTCCACTGGGCTTCTGTTTAAGGTTTTTCTGCAAGAGGAAAGGGGAACACAGCAAGTCTGTAATCAACAAAATTCACAGAAGTACATGGGCCATCTAGGCACAGTGGCATATGTCGGTAATCCCAGTGGCTCAGGAGGCTGAGACAGGAGGGTTGCAAGTTCAAAGCCAGGCTCAGCAACTTAGTGAGGCCCTAGGCAACTTAGTGAGACCCTGTCTCAAAAATAAAAAGGGATATGGTTCAGTGGTAAAGACCTTCTGAGTTCAGTCAGTACCAAAAAAAAAAAAAAAAAAAAAAAGAAAAAAAGAAAAAAAAAAAACAGTACATAGACTTCAATGGCATAAGATCCCACTGCTGCCTTGGACAAGAATAAGCTCTGAAGTGGCCAGTGAGCAGGGGAAAAAAGCTGAATCTACCGGCCCCCTTTGAGCCCCTCTGTGGGCTGGTTCTTTGCTTTTGCATGTGCCATCTCAGAATAGGTTACCATTCTTATCCCCACTTTCCAGATGAAAAGACCAAGGCTCTGAGAAGTCAGTGTGTGTGTGTGTGTGTGTGTGTGTGTGTGTGTTTGAATTCCTTTTTTCCTTTGCATCTGGAGGAGACCGAGGTCCTGAGAAGAAAGAGTACAGGGAGACAACAGCTGAGAGGAGGATCTCTGGGTTCTGGTCAAGCAGACAGGCTGTTTTCTCACCCAGGTTACTGACCTCTTTGTACAAGCACCAGTTAATCAACAGTGACAAAATAAAGTCCCAGCCCCCATGGAGCTTACAGGATATGACAGAACAAGTAAACAAATAAACAAGAAATAGGTAGTTGTAAATTCTGCAAAGGAAATAAATCAGGAGATAAATAAATCGGGGCGGGTGTGTGATATTTTAAGTAGGGTATTCAAAGTAGGCTTTTTGAGTGTGACATTTGAACCAAGGCCCAAGTCATGAGAAGGTTTCAATAAGGGCCAATTTCTCCATTAGGAACAATAATACTACTGTATATATTGTGTATATACTACTGTATATGCCATACTGTAGAGGCCCTGACAAGTTTTAATTTCTTTTAAAATCAAAAGTAAACCATGAGCTTTCAGGTTGAAGAAAATATTTTCATATAAAATATGAATATATTTGTGCTTGTACCAATATGGTCATAAAGTACGATTTATGGAGGAAGGGACTCACCAAGGCAAAAGCTCCAGAACCTGTGAAAATCAGTGTGGCCCTGACTCCAACCACAGGATTTCAAGTCAAGGCAACAGCAAGTGCAAAGGCCCTGAGGTGGGAATGAGCTGGGCATGTAGGAGAAGCAAAAAGAAGGTCTTCAAATGAAGTAGGTAGATTGGGAAGAGTGATGAGAAATGAAGTTGTAGGCTCGAGATGATCAAAGATCTGTGCACAGGGAGATGTGGACTAAAGTAAGGAGGAGAGATGGTGACCAAGGGAGTCTCCACTGACTGATCTTGGAGCAGGAAGTGGTAGTTGCTTCTCAGTGTCTGAGTGGTTGGGGTCATCTCTGAGCTCGAGGGACCACTACATCTCCTTTAAGAGAGGGCCCTGGAGACCTGGCTGCTGCATCTTTTCAGCCAAAATAGGTTCACAGTCCCTTGAGCAATTTCCTGGACTTTCTCTCCTTCCCCCCAAGAAAACAGTGGGTTTTGCTTCCTAGGCATGGTCATGAACAGGTGTTTCCGTGACAGGAGGATGTTTCTGAGTTGGGGGGCTGAGCCCCTTTCTCTTGGCCTCATTTCTGGGGCTCACACAGCCCCTCCCTGGGGCAGCCAGACTTGGGGGGCTGGGGCTTCAGCAAGTGAGATACAGCAAGGAGCTATTTAAAGCTGCCGGCAGCTCACCCCTTCTGTTCACGGCTCTGCCGGGTGGGAGCTGCCATCGTCACGCACCCACCGGCGCCTCAGGAACACAGCAGCCCAGCGCACCCACACAGAGACACGGGGGGAGGGTCTCCATGCATCTCCACGGGCTGGTAGGGCTCCCTCTGGCTTGCAGGGCAGGACTGAGAGGCAAGAGTGGACCCTCATTCCCCCCCAATGTTTTCATTACAGCCCAGAAAAGTGGCCTAAATTTAGGTCACCCCCCCCCCTTGTTGGCTACAAGTGTAACCAATTAACAACTTTCCAATGTGTTGGTGGTGGCAGGGGGATCTTCAGGCCCATGTGGGACTAGAAGTGCTCCTTGTGCCTTGGAAGTGGTCCCAGGCCTTGGGGAGGAGGAGCTGTGAGCACCCTGCCCTACCAAGGCTGCAGCTATGAATGAGTGGTCTCTCTGGAATGTTCCGAACCTGTCTAGGCCTCCATCACTTACACCTCCCAGGGACCCAAGCGGGGAGTTGTCCGTGGGGGCTACTCAAGGTCTGCAGAGGTTGAACACAAGCTGGGGGGCCCTGGTATGAATCCAGGCAGGTGACTTAACCTCCCTGAGTTTCCTTTTCTGTGATGTGGTGATAAAAATAATGTCATCTCAGATACCTGGGAAGATTTTATTTGAATTAAAAATGTACAGAGCCTCCCCACAGTGGAGCACAGAGAGAACTCTCAAAACCTACACCAAAGGGCCACAGCAGCCCCTCCAGGCCCCTCTGGATACAGACATAGGTCAAAGGGTCCTGGGAAGGGAAGGCAGCAGGTGAGTTTGGCTTCAGGTGAACTGTATGCCAGCTGGGGCTTGGACACACACTGGTCCCAGGGTACATATGACAATTTCCAGTTAAGCCATTGGCCAGTAATGATGACCTCTGGAGACTCATCCTCACTAGCAGGACAGACCCCAGGCTCAGGAGTGCCCAGCAGCTACTCAGACAGCAGCTGCTCAGCCAGACAGGGGCATGTGGGAATTTGGGCCCCTCTTCCAGGCCCAGACAGACAGACAGTTTTATGTAGGGCCAACCCTGAAATACAGGGCCACCTGAGGGGTCAGACCACAGTGATGAGGGGAATACCTGAATTGGGAGGGCCACTAGGGACTGCACCCGGAGTGGAGAGATGGGAAGCCTGGGCGCTGACAGGTGAGGGCTAGAAGCTGCAAAGGCAGTGGCAGGAGCAGAGAGGTGTGCCATGAGGAGCAAGCAGGGAGGCAGGTGAGGGACAGGCAGAGGGATGCCCCCAGGAGGCCCACCCGATGGCTTTTTACCTCCTCCATGTGCCTTTTTTTTTTTTTTTTTTGGTCCTATGGGATTGAACCCAGGGGTGCCTAACCACAGTCACATCCCCAGCCCTTTTTAATATTTTATTCAGAGACAGGGTCTCACTGAATTACTTAGGGTCTCACTAAGTTACTGAGGCTGGTTTTGAACTTGCGATCCTCCTGCTTCAGCCTCCGGAGTTGCTGGGATTACAGGTGTTCACCACCACACCTGGCTTCCATGTGTCTTTCCTTCATTGAACGTCTCCTTAGGACCCATTCCTTCACCCACTTTTACCCTTGAACCCTCACAATGTCCCATCAGTCCACCCGGGGTCCCCTGTGCCCCACTCAGGGCACCCTTCATGCCCAGTGCCCCCACCTCTCCCATGCCTCCTTTGCTGAACCCCTTTACCTCCCCACCCAGTCCACATCACTGCATCTGCTGGAGCTATGACCCCCCAACCAACCCCCTCATGGGATCGCCTAGATCCTTTCCAAGATGCCTCAGGTCCATTGTCAAAGTCCCAGAACTCCATCTCCAGCCCAGCTAACTCCCTTTTCCGGGTCCCCATCACCCCCTTCCGTCATCGTGTTCCGCAGCCAGCCGCCTGGGAGCTGAATCAGAGCCATAGAACTAACATTTTGCACACACGTCTCTCCAGATGACAGGCAAGATGGGCCTTCTGCCCTCAGCCCACACACACCCGTGCTCAGGAAGCACAGAGAGCCAGGGCTGTACCCAACATGGGTGGGGAAGAGGGCCGGGGTGGGGCCCCTTCCCCCTCCCCGCTTCAGATCACAACCTGGCCATTGCCCGTTGGGTCTCTCCCTGCGCCCCCCACCCCAGGCTTGGAATTCTCCTTCTAGGGAGCAGGAAAAGCACAAGGTGAGATGAAGCAAGACCAGAGACTGGTAGAATGAGGCAGCAGGAGTTTATACCAAGCAGAGAGAGGGGTGGGACACAGCATGACAGAAGAACAGGGAAGGGCAGGCAGGGATAGAAATGGGGACAAGAAGAGGCAGAAAAAGAAAGAAAGAAAGGGAGAAGAAGCAAGAGAGGCACTCATGAGAGGGGAGGAGAAAAGGGACCCTGAGCTCAGCACAGCCAGAGCTTGGATGGGGGAAGAAAGCGGTAAGGAGCCCAGCAAGCCCTGAGGGTGGGCCTCAGAGAAGCCCAAGGGAAACAGAACCAGGGTTTCTTCCCAGGGATCCAGGGCTGGACCCAAAGAGGAGAGAGAGGCAGTTTCCAGGACCCCAGGACCCAGAGGGGAGCAAGTGGCAGATGAGCCCAAAGAGAGTGGGGATCGCACAAACCAGGATCAGGACGCTTTCTAGGGAGGGTTGGCTGAACTCTATGGAGGCCCCTGCTGCTGGCCCAGAGTTGTTTTTATTTCTGTCCAGCTTCATTCCCAGTGGTTATCAATAATCGAAGCCCTATTTTGCATCAGATACCGGTGGCCAAGACCTCTTCCAGTCCTTTCACACACAGTCTTGTAAGTCCAACCCTATTGTTGACCCCATTTTATAGATGAGGAAACTGAGACTCGACACATGAAGAGCTTTGTCTGGATCTCTTTGACTCCACCACATTATCTATGAGCCTCTGTTTTTCTAGTACCGCGAAGGTCCCTCTCGGCTCTAATATTTTGTGATTCCAGTTTTCTTACTCACCAACACATACACGTGGGTGGACCCCAGAAGACACATGCACAAGGGTCTCAGTATCTATTCTTCATCCCTCCCAAGGCTTCCCTCCCCCCAGCCCCAGCTCCTCTTGCTTCTCCTCCACAGTATCTCAGATCACCTCCCCCTGGCTCAGCAGCTAAGCATGAGGATGACGTCATTCCTTTTATTTAAAGAAAAGAGCTGAGCTGGAGCTCCAGGATGAGGGTCCATGTAGGAGCGGGAGCCAACTGACTAGCCTCTTCTGTCCCCTCAAGAACAATCTGCTGAGCCACTTCATGAGCTCTGGCACATCCCCCAAGAAGCACCCCTGCTCTGCATGGAACAGTGAGGGGGACTCAAGGGTTAACAGGGAAACATGCGCCAAGGCCTGTGAGGATGCTATTAGCTAGTGTGCTTGTTAAGGGCTCTCTGCAGTCAAAGGACACACTTCTGTTAAAGTCACACTGTGGGGGAAACTGAGGCTCAGGGATCTTCTGTCAGTCACATAAGGTGATTATCTCTGCATGGCCTCCCAGAAGGAGGGTAAAGAGAAGAAGGACTGAATGGGGAAGCTATTCCCAGAATCCCCAGGTTTATGCTCTTTCATCCTCTAACAGTCAGAGGCCAGTAACCTGTTTCTCTCTGAAACACCTGAGGGGGATTGGGGAAAGAGCCTATGGCCCAGGGATGGGGGTCTTCTCGGTGTCCCCTGGGCTCCCAATTCCCTTTCATGACCTCTCCTCCCATCAGTGCCAGGACCTCTCAACAAGATCTCTCTTTTGTACCTCAGCCTTGCTTCCTTCAGATAGGTCTCTTTTAGGGTAAATAAGCACCTCACTTAAACTTGATAACATTGGTAAGAGATCGGCCCACTATCATCCCCATTTTATTGGCAAGGCAACTGAGGCTTGGAAAGGGTTAAAAAGCCCAAATCACATAGCTCATAAGTGGCTGTTATGGTTGAGATCTTAAATGTCTCTGAAAGGCCATCTCTTACAGGTTTGGTGAACAGCCTGTGGTGCTTTAGGAGTTGGGGTCTAGTGGAACAATGTTAGGTCATTGGGGGGGAGTGTCCTTTAAGGAGATATTGGGACCCTGGCCCCCTCCTCTGACTCTCCTTGCTTTCTGGATGCCATGGGGTGAGCAGCTCTGCAGCACCACATAGTTGCCACTCTGCTGTTCTGCCTCATCACAAGCCCAAAGCCACAGGGCCAAGTAACTGTGGACTGAAACTTCTGAACCTGCAAGCCAAAATAAATCTTTTTCCTTACAACTTGATCATCTTGGGCATTTTGTCATAGCAATGGAAGGCTGACTAATATAGTATGTCCAAACCAGGATACAAACCCAGATCTGTCATGTTCCAAAACCATTGTCCTTTGTTCTTCCCTATTCTGCAAGACACTCCTCCAGCTTCAAGACCCTCACAGTTTCTCTGTGTGCCCCTCCAATGGACTGAATGTTTATGTCTCTCCAAATTCATATGTTGAAATATTCCTAAACCCCAAGGTGGTGGTATTAGGAAATGAGGCCTTTGGAAAGTCATCATGTTCTTAAGGCTCATGAATGAGATTTGTGTCCTAAAAAGTAGATCCCAGAGAGTTCTTCTGCCCCTTCTGCCATGTGAGGACACAGCACGAAGGTGCTGTCTGTAAGGAAGCTGGTTCTCACCAGACAGTGAATCTGCCGTGTCTTAATTTTAGATCAAGTTGATCCCAGTTTCCAGAATGGAGAGAAATAAATTTCTGTTGTTTTTGAATCTATGATATTTGTTAGAGTGGACTGAACAGAGTACGCCATCCCCCAACTCTCTAACAAGGCTGTTCTTTAAGTCACCAAGCCACTTTTTTTAGTGCACCCTACCCCAGCAAGAGGCACCTGGAACCACCATCTTGTTCCCCTGTTAATTCCTGGGGCTCCAAGCCCTGGCGGCTTTCAGGAGGTCCCTGCCAAGAGCAGGCGGAAATGCTTGTTCTATATTTTATTTAGCCACTAATTGCCTGCATTTAAAAGGCAACACAGTGCCACAGTCGTCCACTGCTTCATGCCCTGATGCGTGCTTCTGCATGAAGGGACAGTTGGGCGGGAGAATAGGGAGGGAGAGGAGCCACAGTCTCCCCAATGACAGCTTTAAAAGCCTGACCCCAGCGCTGAGTGCTGGAGGATGTCAGGTTGTCACCCTGAGAAGTGAGACAGGGCATAGCAGGGGCTGGGGCCTCTGCAGAAAGAAGGAGAGAGGTCAGGGTCCTGGCAAGGGCCAGGAAGGAGTTGGGGGGGCACTCTATGTCCCCACTCACCCCTAGGATGAAGGCCCAGCTGATGGAGCCTACCCAGAATGCCTTGGTTCAGCTCTACTCCTGCCTGGAGACTCTGCAAAAAAAGAGCTGCCTGGAAAAGGACTTAGTACCCACCCGGACAGGCACATCCCTTGTGATAGTAAGAAGACAACTCTTGAACCTTGACTGCTCAAGAGATGGAAGTTGAGGAAGATGGGGCAGGGGTGGGGAGGGGAGGAAAGTGGTAAAGCAGGTGGTGGGTGACATCTAACTCTGGAGATGGCCCCAGTGGTCTTCCTTTGGGTTTTCCACCTGTTTAGAAAGTGCTCACCCTGGTAAGGGAAGAGAAAACTCATTTCCCACCATTTCCAGATCAAATTCTGAGCCCAATGAAAGCTCCCTCTAACTCCATCCCTAACATCAGCAGCAAGCCTCCGATTCAATCACAGCCCTCTCCTCGCCTCGAACTCTAAATGCAACCTTCATCTCACTATGATTCAACCCTAATCACACATGTAATACAAAAATGAAGCTGATATCTATCCCACAGTCTAATGCAAACATCAGTAATAATCCTAACCCATTTCCAACCCCAATCAATCACCACTCCTACAACCTCTCCTCTTTAGGGATTAAACCCAGGGCCTCACACACGCTAAACTGGTACTCTACCACTGAGCTACACCCCATAACCCATCCTCCAATATGTTTCTAATCTTGGTTTGGTTTGTTGTTGTTGTTGTTGGTGGTGGTGGTGGTGGTGTTTTTTGTACTGGGGATTAAACCCAGGGCTTTGAGCATGCTAGGTAAGAGCTCTACCCCTGAGCTCACCCCCAGCCCATGTTTATGAAATCTGAACCAATCCCTAACCATATCCCTGACCCCCAACCCCAGTCCCTTAACATCCATCTCAGATGAAAATCCATCCTAGTTTCCTTTCTAGTCCTCATTTCTTTTTTCTTTCTTTTTTTGGGGGGGGGGGGCCTGTTCTTGGGATTGAACCCAGGGACACTTAACCACTGAACCACATCCCCAGCCCTTTTGTATATTTTATTCAGAGACATGGTCTTGCTGAGTTGCTTAGGGCCTCACTAAGTTTCTGAGTTTGGCTTTGAACTTGCCATCCTCCTGCCTCAGCCTCCCACGCTGCTGGGATTACAGGCATGTGCCACCGTGCCTGGCTTCCAGTCCTCATTTCTGACTTGATCCAACCCTTTCTCCAGCTTCTGTTTGACCCCCTAACTGCAACTGATGCCAGTCCCTCACCATGGCACTATGCCCAGGACCTGGCTTGGTCCCAAGGCACCTGGACTGGCTGAGAGCAGGTTCCAGGTCTTCCATTGTGAGCCAAGCTATGAAGCCATGGGGCCTTCAGAGTGGGCCTCCCATTGCTGGAAATGCTCAGGGCCCCAGTTTTGAGTGGGTAAGTCTGATCCCCTACTGCTCTGTTCAGCTCCCAACCACCAAGACTTGGGCAGGGGTGTGATAGGCTTCCTGCTGCCAAGACAGAGCTGAGCAGCCGTGCTTCTCCTGAGGAATGGCAGAAATTAGCACTTGGCTGAGCCGACCCACCCCTGGGCTCCTCACACCTCGGTGGGTAATTTCTACATGGCCAAAGGCTGAGCTTAATGGGCCGCTGCTTCCAGCCCGGTGGACAATCTGGGAAAGCGGCCCCCAGGGTCTCCCACAGACAGAGGGGCTCTGCCTCTGCTAAAAGGATGGCATTTGCATTCGTCAGGAGAGGAGGGCACTCTGAAAGCTCGGAATCCTACAGTTGGGAGAGGAAGGAGTCAAGGCATTCTGCAGAGCCCCAAGAAGCAGGACAACATCCTCTGGAGATGAGCAAAGAAGTCATTCCTGTTGGTGCCTGGAGTGCCAAGGAGCCATCCCTGAGCTCAGCAAATGCCGAGTGATTAAGCCGCCAGTGTGTGACGCTTCCAAACAGCCCTCCAAGAAGAGCTCTGTTCCTGGGGCCCACCACCGTCCACCCTCTAGCCACCCGGGGATGAATGCCAACCACCAACCGTTGCCACCACATGGGCTGGCACCCCCCTCCACTGTGCTGTCATCACCCACCTCTCTTCCTGGGGTCAGTCTGTCTGTCTGCTCAGATGGGGAGCTGGGTGGCTGGGCTGGCAGCCAGCTCTGCATTTCCTGCCTGGCCCCATGCACCACGGTTGCTCACCAAAAGCTAACTGAATGGCTAAACTTTCTCCAGCTTCATCCCCAGCAATTCCCACTTCCAGTCCTACAGGAGAGGCAAGATGGCCTACTGGTTAACAGTTCAAGAAGCAAACAGACACACCTGAGCACTTACCATACCTCCACCTCATCATTTCTAGCTGTGTGGCCTTGGGCAAGGTGTCTTCACTTCTCTGAATGAAGAAATTGTGGTTCCTGTCTCAGGGTTGCTTTAAAAGTATACACAGGGCATGGTGGTACATACTACCTGGAATCCCAACAACTTGGGAGGCTGAGGCAGGATTGTAAGTTCAAGGTCAGCTTGAACAACAGCTCAGTAGTAGAGCACCTCTGGGTTCACTCCCCAGTAACTGAAAAAAAAAAAAAAAATCAGTGAGGGAACTGGGGATGTGGCTTAGTGGTAGAGCTCTTGATTAGCATGAGCAAGGTCCTGGGTTTAATCACCAGCACCAACAAAAGAGAAAAAAAGAATTTAGTTTAATGAAGTAGTATTCAATAAGTTTTATGTGTGTATGTGTGTGTGTGGTTGTGCGCGTGCGTGCGCGCATGCTAGTGAGAGAGAGCATGCACGTGTGTGTGTGTGTGTGTGTGTGTGTGTGTGTTTAAAGTTCTGGCTGCACTAGCTGACACACAGTGGGTCTTCAGTAAGCACTAGCAATGGTGGGGTTGCAGACACTGGCAGCCTAATTGAGACAAGTTCCCAGGAGAGGTGGTCAACCTGAGTGGGGCACCCACTGAGTTTCCCTTCATTCCACCAGTCTCCCTCCCTCTTCCTGCCTCAACCAAGGAATCAAATCACTCCCTCATTCATTCATACCTTCATCTAACAGCTACTTACAGGCCAGAGCCTGTGCTGTGGGCTGCGAAATCAGTTGACAGGCCAAGGTCCCTAACTCCCACGAGTCTAGAGGGGGACTGGTGTTCTGTCTATGCTGGTGTGGGGAGGGCCCTGGTCTAAAGGATGACTTCCTAGAGGAGGGCTTGTCTATCCTAACACCTGGAGGACAGGGGGGAGCTGGCTGGGCAAAGGAGAGAGAGAGTGTCTAGGTAGAGGAAGGAATCTTGGCAAAGGGCTGGCCTGGAGAGCCCTGTGGATTTTCAGCTGGTCTAAGTGGAGCATCCGGTGATGACACTCGGCTCTGGCTGGAGTTGGGACTCTCCCTGGGGCTCTTCCTTCAGGGATGGGCTCTGGCTGATACTTTTCTTGGTCCACACATTTCTCAACAAAGGCCTGTCCTGAGGGGGAGGGAGGGTGGACAGAGAGTGGGACCAGGAGGGGAGTTTCCCCCTGGGTGGCCTGGGGTGGAGGCTGAGGAGAGGGTACCCACACATCAGCACCCCAGGCTTCATTCTACTTCCCCGCTCAGTCTTCGTCACCTTCCCTTACTAGTTCCATGTCACAAACAAGGAAACTAAAGCACCCAGATTTTCAGTAACATGCCCAAGGGTCACACCTACAGCATGGGACCCTGGTGTCAGTCCCCAGAACCTGTGCTCTTAACATCAGGCCACCCTTGATAGGGGGCAGTGCTAGGGGAGAGAACCTGGGGGCAGGAAGAAGTGGAGGGAATGAGCTTTCTGGGGGTGACCTCTGGCCTTGCGACCAGCCAGTCACCCGACACAGACCTGGGGAGCAAGTGCCTGCCAGAACCTGGAGGGACAAAGCCCCCATTCAGTGCTCTAGGCTCTTTGCTCCCAGCTGCTCAGCTCCTTGCAAAGCATTTTCCCTTAATAGCCTCCCATTCAGTGGCGGCTGCAGCCCACATCTGCAGAAACCAGGCCATGCAACTCCTCCTACCAGGCCAGCAAGGCTGCAACAGCCACCATGGTCACCATGTCCCAAGTTACTCCTTCTCTCTCCATGTTAGGAAACTCAGTCCCCTACCACTCCACCTGCTATTTCCAAGACTCTTCCCATAGTGGAGGGACAGAGCAGAGATCCTTTCCCTCAGGTCAGACTGTCCTTAACTTTTCTCTGCAAAATGTATCTTAAGGGCGTGGGTAGAGAATAGTTTCTCCTCTACTTTCAATTTGCTGTGTGACCTTAGGAAAGATGCTTCACCTCTCTGGGCATGCTGTTTCCTCAGATACAGACTGCCCACATTTGAATCCTAGTTCTACCACTAGTAAATGTCTGACCTTTGACATATCTCTCTGAACCTCAGGTTTGTCATCTAGTAAATGAGGTGACCTACTTCAACAGCTGTTGAGAGGATTAATGAGATAACCCATGTGAAGCACTTAGTTGGTGCCTGGCTCACAGTAAATAATAAATGCTAGTTATTGTTATTGTTATTATTATTTTAGGTATTTTTCAAATATTTTATGGATTTTTTTTTTCTTTTCAGATACAATTTTTCAAGCAGAACCCTAATACTATATGGAGAAGGTGAAATGGCATGGAGGGGGCTTGCCCACCTCTTCTTCCTGCAATTACTCCACTGGCTTCTCTGGGTTTGACCAATAAGTTCCAGAGGGTGCCTGAAGGCACTCCAGGCCCTACCCCTGAGATTCTCATTCAGGAAGTCTGGGCTAAGCCCAGACAGCAGATTCATGGAATCATCCAAGGTAATCACAACATCTTCCAGGTTGGAGCACCGTAAGGTCTTTTCTGGATCTTGCTAAGGTGACATCAGGACTTTGGGTACAAGGATTTCCTTCCCTGTAGTCCCCCTCTTAGGCTGAGAACCCACCCCTCACAGACCTAGCAGGTTCCCATTGTTCCCATTCCTTGTCTCAGCAACCAGCCTCCTCTGCCTGGCCTCCATCCCGGCTCCCTTCTGTGAGTTCTTTCTTTTGGAGCCTGACCAAAACAGGGCAGGAGGAGGAAAGTGCTCCTTCCTGCTCCTCCAGGCCCAGCCCTCCTCCCTCACCACGTTCCTACCCTTCCTTTCCAGGCCAGCCTCCTTTTTTCTTTTCTTTCTCTCCTTTTCTCTCCCTTTCTCCTCCCCCCACCTCTTTCTTTCTCTCTCTCTTTCTTCTTTCTTTCTCTTCTTTCTTCCTCTCTCTCTCTCAGTGCTGGGAATGGAACTCGGAGCCTCACACATGGCCTCATGCATGCGAGACCATAGCTCTACAGCTGATCCACCCCCCACCCCCACTTTTAATAATAACATCTAAATGTTACCATGTTCCATGTGTACCCTAGGCACCTTACATTTGTCAACCTGCTAAATCCTCATAAATCCTCACATCCCCACTTGACAGATGAGAGAAGAAAAGAAGAGAGGTTAGCTGACGTGATCAAGGTCACACAGCTATAAATAGTTGAGATGAAACTCAATCCTAGGTCAGCCTGACCCCATAACTCATGCTCTTATCCATTCTGCTGTCCTTCCCTCAGTGCTCCCCCGCATACTCCCTGCCTCCCACATCCTGGGGACCAGCTTAAGCTTCTCTCAAGGGACCGGGCTTTGGGCCACACCTCAACAGCTGACCAGATGCATCATAGTAGGGGCTGATTTAACTGGTGACTGAGGCACCCGGGACTCCGAGTCCAGGGAGAGGGACTGAGCAGTCCCCTGGGAGGTCAGAGGTGAACTGGTGAGTCCAGCCACCCAGCCAGTTCGTCCTAAATGAACCCCACTGGACCATCCATCTGCTATGTGGCAGTCATCCATTCATCCATCCATCCTGAGGCCTGCTCAGCCTGTGCTTACTGGCCCTGGTCATCTGTCAGTCTTCCTTCTGACATCACAAGCCACCAGATGGACTTTGCTTGCCTCTTAGTTCACCAATTGGTCAGTTCCTCTCTACAGGCCAAGGCCCTTGACTTGTGAGTCTCCAGGATGGAGATCCCTGACTCTGGGTCAGTGAAAACAAACCTAGCCACTGTCCCCACAGATCTTATAATCAGACACCCACAGAGCCAACATTTCCCCAGCAGTCTCCCAGGTCAGGATGCTAACCAAGTCTCTCTTCCTGCCCCCCCCAACCACATCATCTCCCCTGTGCCCAGCTGCCCCCACTGCCAGGGGACCTTTCCCTTTGTGACCTGTCCTGGTAATTTGGGAGGTGATTAACAGCAATCACGCTTGAGTTTGACATCCAGGCACGGCCGCTAAATTGAGGCTCACAAAGCCTCCTTGACATCCAATATGTTATATGCTTTTCCCCTTAATTAGGAGCTAAAGTGGATAAATATGAAGTTGCCATGGCAACAGCCTCCCGGGTTGGTGGAGGGATGCAGCTCAGTTTCTGTCGGCTGGCTGGCTGACATGTTGGCTGATGGACCAAACCAGCTCCTGGGAAGGAGTAGGAAGGGGCCATCTCCCACTTTCCTGGAACCTGCCCCCCAAGCCCCAGTTCTGATTATTCTCTTCATCACTGCTCATTACACTTCATAGAGTCTCAGGATGCCCCCCCTGGACCACAGAGCTCAGCTGGTCTAACCACCTCATGGAACAGGTGGGGAAACTGAAGAGGAAGATTGCTGCCCAAGCATTGAGAGGCAGACAAGATCTGACACCCAGACCTCCTGACTTCCGGATCAGACTCTATAGTGGTTCTTAAATGTTGTGGAGTCCTAGATCCCTTGCACAATCTTTTGAAAGCTATGTATCTGGTAATGTAGGCCTGAGGTCAGCTGTACAGTGGGGCTCAGACCCAGGATTGGGCTGAATCTATTAAATTTAATTAACTGACAGTCCTTACTACGCATTTTCTTATGTTGTCTCATTTAATCCTTCTATGGAGCAGGTACTATGATTATTTCTACTTTCCAGATGGGAAAACAAAATTTCAGAGGTTTGACCACTTCCTCAGTTCACACAGCCACGGGTGAGGAGTCAGGATTGGGACCCAGGTCTGTCTGCAGACTGCGGGCTCCAAGTTCTAACTACTACACCCTACTGCCACCTGGACTGCCTTTCCCTGACCCACAAATAATGACTGTGGTAGCTGGCCTAGGAAGATGAGGGGGACACTGAAAAAGTCCTTCCTATCTGCCCCCAGCTTGCTGTTGGAGTGGGTGGAGAAAAGTCTATTGGTTATGCCTCATTCAAGCCTCCCATTGAAGAAGAGCCAGCCCAAACCCTTCTATAATAGAGGTCAAGTTGTTTAAACCTTGGAGGAAGCAGGGGCTCCTTTCAAAGAGCCCACAAAAGAAAGCGCCTCAGAGCTACCAAAGTCCTATTTTCAGGAGACCAAACTGGGTCTTCCTCCTTTTCACCTTCCCCTTCTTTGCCAAAGAGAACTCCTGCAGAGCCGCGCGGTTCACCAGGGAAAGGAGGCACACTCTGTCCCCAGCCTGCAACCCAGACTATGTCCCCTCAGCTCAGAGATCTGCCAGGCCCTGTGCCTGTGCTGGCAGGTGGGAGGGGAGCACTGTGCCTCCTCCCTGAGGAGCTGGAACTCGGGGCTCCTCCAGCACCCCCGCACCACGTGGCGTGGGTGCTGGCAGTGAGAGCTGGGGCTGGTGGCTTGGCCCCCGAACTTCCTTTCCTTCCAGTTCCAACTAAAAATAGAGACAGCAAGGACGCAGCTCGTTTTGTCAGACAGTGTGGAGGGGGGGAAGCCTGTGCAGACATAGGCCCCCCCTTTCTGGGCATGTGACACCCAGCCCCCAGTTTTCCCTGCATATGCCCCCCACCTCTCAAGGCCTTCCTCTGCTGTGGCAGCTGTTGCTCAAGCTCCAGAGCATCCGTGAACCTTCTGACTGGTTTTTTACTTTGGGGAAAGATCGAGGTCAGGGTAGCAAAAGAGTGGAAGGGCTGACTTCAGGGAGTTTCCTCTCCCTCTCCCCTCAGGCCACATGAGGTGGGTGGGACAGGGCTGCCAGGACTGGGCTCCTTCACACCTTTAGGATTCCAATGAGACCCAGAAGCTCAGGCTGCAGAGTGGAGCCCCAGGGTGGCACTTGGGGGCATGAGCACAGTAGGTCCCGAGGGCATGAAAAAATGAGGAAAAGAGGCTGGAGAAAGCCAGGTAAGCTGGTGCCGAGCTAGTGGACAGACACAAAAAAGATACCTCTACCAAAGTCCTTGTCACCTCAGGGGGCGATTTCTTCCCTGGGATAGAGATCAAACTGGAGACCTCTTCTGATTCACCCCCTCGCAATCCAACCTAGGCACTCAAAAGACTGCACATCTACACATCTACGTGGCAAATGGGGAGCTGAGGAATGAGAGAAGGGAAGCAGTTTACCATTGTGTCTTTCATGCCTGGAACAGTGCCTGGTGCATCATAGGTGCTTGGGAACACCTGTCAAATGACAGAATGAAAGAATGAATGAATGAATGAATGAATGGGATGCAGTCATGACCCAAGACAGAAAGGGAATCATTAAACCCATCATTATGGCACTTGTGCAGCAGGGTTGGACTGAAAAATTAGAGCCAAGGGCAGTCTAATAATTTGATGCCTCTTCAAAACAACATTCTTTCAATATGTGTTCAATATTTATTTGAAGGAGAGGCTGTGCAGGGCCTGGGTAGGAAGGTGGGGCCAGAGGTAGGGCTCTGGCTTCAGCCCTCAGCTTCTCCAACAGCCAGAAAAATTCTATTCTGGCCCTGAAGTCACCAGCCCCAATGAGCTTCACCGAAACCTTTTGGTGCTCGAGGACCCTCACCTTGACAGGGAAGGAGTTCAATGAACAATTGCTGTAGCCTGAGCACCCTGTGAGGATCTCACGTCTGTACCCAGAAGCTTCGAGAAGTGCTCCCGGTCACCTCCACTTGCCCCCTTTTTGTGCGGCAAATACTCTTCTCCAACTTGTAGCACCCCTTAGAGATGGGTGCCTCAGGCGACTGCCTGGTAGACCACCCTCATGGGGTCTCTTCTCCAGGTGAAGTAGAAGGGCTTGTTGGAGGGGTCTACTCACTGTCTTCTCAAGGCCTGCCAACTTCCCACCCCCATGTCCAGGAGGAAAGGTCAGGATGGGGAGGTGGAGGGTAAAGGGGTCACATCCCAAGGTTAGTAGCTCTAAGCAGGTGAGAGGAGAGTGCAGGCTGGCAGAAGGGACTCCTGCTCCCTCCCATGAACTCGCTGACCAGACCTGTAGTTCTAGGCCCCCAGTCTGCAGGGAAATGCCTGGAGCCCTCCAGTGAGCGAGTCCAAGTGGGCCTGAGGTGGATGGCAGTAGAGCCGCTGAAGTAATGCTGTCTGACTTCGGTTCCCTCGGGACGCCTGGGAAAACCAGATGTCTGGCCAATGAGGTGATCACCGGAGCAAAATCTTTAAGTAAATACAGTCACTCACTTCCGTTTCCTCTACTCTGCTCGCCTCACTCTCTTGTGCTTTCTGCATCCTGCCCCCCAGTCCCACCTCAGCCCGTGGCCCCTTGTACCCACAGTGTCCCTACAGCTTCCTTCCCATTCCCATCCCCACAACCAGCAGCTCCATCCCATCTTCAGCCCCCTGCTACCTGCCTATCATAAAAGGAAACCTCTGAGCTCTTGTGCAGATGAATAAATAATAGCAACATTATTCTTGAGCACTTGCTGGGTGCCAGGCACTAGGCTAAATACTTCTTTGTGTGCATTATCTCATTTACCCCTCACAGTGACCCTGAGATATGGATACCATACACTATTCAAGACAAAGCTCCAGAGCCAAATCCCAGCTTTCTCACTTACCAGTAGTGTGATCATAGGGAAGTCACCTCACTTTTCCGGAACACTGTTTCTTTACCTGTAAAATGGGGAGATTAACAGTACCTGCTCTATTGGTTGTGAGAGGATGTAAAGAAATGGTGCCCAGCACAGCCTGGCATATAAGGCTCTTTAATGTGGCTGTCATTACTATGTTATCTCCCTTCCAGATGAGGAAACAAGGGCGGTTAGGCCACCATGAGCCAGGGTCACATACGGCTACACTGCAGCATCAGGATTCTAACGGGGGCCTCCCTAGTCTTGCCCAAGGGGCTGGACCCTGGGCAGATGTCCCCTCTTCCCTTCCATACCTTTCCCCCAGGGTCAGAGGCTCCTCTTTTTCCTTGCCCATGGAAAGGAAAATGGATCTAAATGAACTCAGGCAAACCTTCCGGCTTCCTAGTGACAACCAGCATCCCACAATGCTCTAGGGAATGTGTGCACACACCCACCTGCCAGGCCTGGAGGAATCTAGGCTTTAGACTTGAAAGGTAATTCAATCCCGTGGTGCTTCCTCCCATCCCCCCTACAGCGCTGGGTGTTCAAGGCAGTGATACAGACCCAGTTACAGGGAATTAGCGAGGTTGCTGTGCTCAGCCTTGCTCAGAGACAGCCCCCTTGGCATTGGTACAGACTCTGTCCAGACAC
Source organism: Glaucomys volans (assembly GCA_020662805.1). Taxonomy (NCBI): domain Eukaryota; kingdom Metazoa; phylum Chordata; class Mammalia; order Rodentia; family Sciuridae; genus Glaucomys; species Glaucomys volans. The sequence continues at coordinate 93,408 of JAJEJO010004515.1, read as the reverse complement.
CCCAAAGTCCAGCACTCATCTACCCTTACCTTGCCCACCCTGGCCTTTCAGAACTCCTTTGGCCTTGCCAGCTCTCTACTTTTCCTCAGCTCCCCATGGCCAGGCCCCCCTGTCCCTCTCCCACTCTGAGAAAGCTCCCTTTCCCAATTCAGCACTTTGCCTTCCTTCCAGGCCCCAGACCCAGGGCCCTTCTCCTCCGAGTGTTCAGTCAATGGCTGCCCCTGCATATTCTTCTTCATCCTTGGCCACTACCCTACCCTCCCTGTTTCTGTCTGCCCATTAGCCCAGCTCACTCCTGAGATTGGTGCCCAGCACTTGGGGCTGGGACAGAAGGAAATCTGGAACATGTCAGAGCTTCCTGTCTAATTAGTAATGAGCAATAAGTAAACATGGAACCAGAGTGTGAGGATAGGGGGCTATGTTTCTTGGCCTGTGTAGCAGGTTGGAGCATGTTCCCATGTGGATGTGCACACACCCATTTTCCCCACCAGACTTCTCCCTCAGTTCTGCACCCTCCCTGGTTCACATTTGGCCCTTCAGCCAATTCTCTGACCTGTAGTCCTTCATTCATTCAACCTTCAGGCTCAATCCTGCCTGGGTTCATCCCCAGCCTTCCCCAATAAGCAGAAGGAGCTCATTCCCTGCAGTTCTGGAAATGCCAAAGTCTCCTGATATAATTTAATGAGGGGCCAGGCCAGTCCTCCATCCCCAGCCAGACCTTGATTCTGTACTTGGAAGAATAAATTCCCCAATAGAATTCACAGCAAGTCAAGCCCCAAACCTCTCTGCCTAGTCCATTTGGCATCTGCATTCAGTTCATTGACATTCTCTCCACCTGCTCAGCTGGGGGCTTGTGTGATACCCCTTGAGACATCCAAGCCTGTCTCCTTTTCTTTCCCCTGCAACTCTCAGGAGAGCTCCTTGGGTGATGTGTCCTGGCCCACCACACCCCCATTGTCCACAGGAGGGAGCATGTTGCCCTCCAGTGGCTACAGCAGGCAGTGGCCTAGGGAGGAAAGGGTGTTCAGGCTCCTTGGAGTATCTGGGGTCCTGCCCCTGCAGGCATGCATTTGTAGACTCACCTCTTTCAGGGTGGGGGCTGGGGTAGCTACCTACATTTCCCAGCAGCCTAGTTTACTCTTTTCCTGTAACTCTGGCCCTGTGGGTCTGTCCAGGCAGGTTCACCTTTCCCCTCCCCTCTAAAGGATCAGTTAATTAGGAAAATGGCAATAGGTATGACCAACACTCCTGAGTGCTAGGCAAGGGTTTTACAGGCATTGACCCACTCAATCCACACAGCAATCCCAAGCAGCAGGGGCAGTTGCCAGTTTTGCTTTACAGATGAGGAAATGGGGTCTCAAAGAAATCAGGTAGTTTACTGGTTCACCCAATTCACCCAACCAGGAGAGACCAAGGTAAGAGTCTGATTCTAGAAGCCAGCTCCTTACCAGGAGATGTTTGACCCTAATGGTTATTGATGTATGGCTAAAAGCAAGGGAGAGGGGATTAGGGATGGGAGGGTGTGGCTCACACAGGGCAGGAGTGAAATGAGAGATGAGGGAGTACCCAGAGCAGAGGATTCCAAAAGGTGAGGTGAGGAAGGGATGTGGGGGGCCTGTGAGGGGGTGAGGCAGGAGGGAGGGATGTGAGTGCCAAGGACTCTGGGTGAGAGGTGAATGGGGGGTGTGGGTGAGTGAGAGTGTGTATGAGATGGAGGTTTGAGGGATGAGCTCTTGAGGGGCAAAAGGGCATAGTGAGAATGTGTAGAGGTGGGGAGGCCATCAGGTCTGGTCATGTGCTGTATGAGGGGGAGGGGCAGGTGAGAGAGCCTCGAGGGGTGAAAAGGCAGCCTGAAGATGAGCAGGAGGTGGCAGGGTGAGGTGTGGCTGGGGTAGAAGAGGGCATGAGGTGGTTAGGGGGAAAGTGAGAAGGGTGTAACAAGGTGTGAGGATGGTGCAGGTCCCTGAGGATCTGGATGACCCATGCAGGGAAGAGGAGTCATGGAGGGGCATGGGTGGCATGGGGAGTGGTGGATAGGTATGTGGTGCTTGGACAGTTTGGCCCTGTCCATGTCCCCAGTTGCTGCAGCCCCCACCAGACCTGGTCATACTGCCAGGCCCCATTTTAGGGATGGGTGGAAATTTCCATTTCAGCAAAATCCATTTGTAAAGCCCTGGAGCTTTGAGCCTCATTTTGGTCTGCCAGCCTGGCTTGCCTGTCTGGTTCTGGCCTGCCCAACTTGCCCCACTCTCTACCCTAGACCTCCCTCTGTTCTCCTTCCCCAGCAGGTGGAGCTGAGGGGACCCTCTCCTAGACCCTACTTCAATACCAAGATAGTCCACAGAGGACCCCACCCCTGCCAAGCATCCTGACATCCTGGGAGATCCCAAAGGGCTGGCAGGTGCTGAAGGTTGGACACTGCCTTGCCGTCAGCTAGGGCACCATTGGCACACAATCCTGTCCAGTTTCCTAGTGCTGTGGGTAGTTGTGAAATCAGAGCATAGAAGAATGGGAAGAGCTCTTCAAGATAATCCTATTTAGACCTTTTTACTCATGATGGGGAAATAAAGGCCCAGAGAGGGAAACACTTCCCCAGGGCTACACAACCAGCAGGTGATGGAGCCAGAATGACCACATTGCCTAGAAGAGGACTTGTAGAAAAAGTCAGGCAAATTGAAGTTCATATCCCAGCTCTGCTGCAGAGGTGTGCCTTTAATGCATTGTTTTTGCTTCTCTGCACATCAGTTTGTCCTCTGGTGTGATGATAGTGAGTTGACCACTGCCAGGTGCAGCAAAATGGGAGCAGGCAATAAACTCCTCTGGATTTTTGAGTCCATGGGAGAGACAGGAGTGGTACCAGTTCTAGATTCTGGCCATAGAATCTAGACCCTTGTGCCTTACTCCATAGCTTCCCAAGAACCACAGAAACTGGAAGCACAGATGACATGGTCAGGGATTGAGGCTGTCAGTGGTGAGATGAGCTGTGGTGTCCTAGGGCAGAAAGTGAGGGGATAGCTTGAGCATCTCACTGTCTTTTCAGCAAAGCTTTCTTCTGCTGCCCAAGAGTGGCCATTCTGGACTCTGAGTGGAGGGGTAGGTGGGTTCCCTGGGTACAAATCGAAGTGCTGCATTAAGGGGCAAAGACTGGGGGCAGGTGTAGGGTCTGTTTTGCTCATTTTTGTATCCTGGCACAGCACCTAACAAGAAGAGTGCACCCCCAGACCCTGACACACCTGGAGGTAGCTCAGAACAGGTCTTAGTTGCTGGTAAAGGGAAAGCACCCAGGATCATCTTATCCAGCTTGCTTCTGACAAAGCCCCACATCCTAGGCACATACTAGGAGCGCTGGCACACACTGGAGCCAACCTTAACTCTAGCACATGCCCCAACACATCCTCCAGCTGCTGCCCTCCTCCCCCTTCCCCCACAGGAATCTCAGGCCCCATCTGCTTCACTCTCCTGCATTTCCCCTGAACATCTGGACTGATCCTAAAATCTGGCTCTTGGTTCTGTCCAGAGGGAACTTCTGGAGGGAAGAGGAGACTCCAGGGTCCCATTAGTCCTGAGCTAGGGCTAGGGAAGGCCCTGGATGACCCCCATTTCCAGCCTACAGCTGCCAGAATGAACAGGCCTAACAGAACCCTTGTCCCTATCTCCTACTCTTCCTACCCTTGAGCACCCCTCAACCGTAGGGTTGTTATTACCTCCTGCACTCATGAACTCACAACACACCCTGCACAGCCTCCCCAGCATCTGCCCAAGGGTCATGCTATTCTCTGTGCCAGGTTCTGCTCATGTGTCTAGCTTTGCTCTCTACAGGTAAATGTTCCCCCAGCTTTCTACTGAGGTCTGTGCTCCAAAACCACACACCCCTGAGGATAAGCTGCTCCTCTCTCTCCCACTCCCTGGTACAGGTGGTAGTGGAGGGCAGGGAAAACCAAAAGACCTTTGGTCCAGAGCATCAACAATTCTTTTTTTTCAGTGCTGGAGTTCCAACCCAGAGCTTCATCCTAGGCAAGTGCTCTACCATTGAGCTACACCCCACATCCCTCACAGAGAAGCAAAAATTGTGAATCCCACTTCAGAGAAACCCGTTCCAGATTGGGAATAAACTTCACCCACTTCCTTCCCTTTGTCCACAATCTCTGCCCTCCTTCCACCCTGCCTGTTGCCTCACTGTCTACAGGCAATCCAAGATTTCATTTTGGCCTTTCTGCCATAGGATGCTCTCCATGGTCCTGAATCGTAGGCCTGGTACAGAATTACTTCCTGATAAACCTGGGAGGTAAGGAAAGAGATGGTAGTGGAAGGAAAAGCGTGGAGGGATATAAAACAGAGATAATGTGAGACACAAAGGGACAGAGAGAAAGAAAGGAATAGGAGAATGCCAGGAGGACAAAGTGATTTTTGTCTTCCCCTCTAGGGTTAATCTTCCCTCTGGGGACTTGGGTATGGGTCAAGGCTCCCTCCCTAGCTTGCTCTTTGCAAACGCCAGCTCCTATTTGCCCGTCCCCCGCCCTCCGGAAACCTCTAGGTGACCCACCTTCCAGTTCCTTCTGTCACAGTTTCCAGCCCCTTTCTGACTTAGGGTCTCTGTGTGGGGGGACCACCCAAAGTCAGTTCCTAAAGACTCAGCTATTGCTTCCTTCTCCCTTAAGGCGGGGAAAGATGACCCATCTCCCTGCTTCACCCAGCCATCAGTCCTCCAACAGCAGGTGTGGGGCACAGAGAGCCTGTTGAGTCGTCCCCGCCCCCAGCCCCCTTCTGAGTTAGGAATGCCTGCCACCCTGGAGGGAGGGAAAGAGTGGGGCGACCTAGTCTGGAGCCCCTGGGACCAGGACTGCGGCTGAAAGGAAGGAGCTGGGCAAACAGAAAAGAGTGGAAAGCGGTTTCCCACTCGGTTATGGCTGTTATTATTTATTTATTCATGTATTTTTTATTAAGGAGGAGATGTCGGCCTAATGAGCGAAGAGCCGGGCGGGCTCTGAGGGGCGGAGCTGGGGGTAATGGGGCGCTATCGACACACGCAGGACCTCTCTTCAGCGTCGGGACCCCCCTCTGGGGCTGGTACTCTCCCGCCACCTCCCCAGTCGTTCCTCGGCTCTCCTCCTTTTCGCGCTGCGCTGCGCCTCTGCGGGTGCCCCAGGGCCGCCAGCTAGCACCCGCGCCCCTCTCGCCCAGCGGGCGGGGCGCTCCTCTCTCCTCACCCTATCGGGTTCTGCAGACGAGAGCTGGAGCCTGGCACGGCGCCTCCGCCTCTCCGCGGAGCCCGCTGCCCGCGCCCCGCCGGCATTCCCCTCGCCCACTGCCCCCTCCGGTCTTCTCTGATTACACAGCCAGCTCCCAGCCCTCGCCAGTAGGGAAATAGCCTATCCCTCTCCCCTAGACTGGGGCGACCTGGCCTCAATCAGGACTGGATTTTGCCTGAGCTTCAGCTTTCAGCCAAGAGCAAGCCTGGGACCTAGGTGAGCTTCAAGTCTTAAAGCCCAGCTTTCAACACAGGGCTTGCCTCAGACCCAGACTAAATCCGTGCGTTCTTCAAGTGGCCAGAGCTGCAGCCTGGCCCCAATTCTGAGGCTTTATCTGGGAAGGTAGCCTCAGACTAGACTAAGAACAAACTCCCTAGCTTTAATCCCGGTCCGTATTTGTGGAATGGCCTCAGAACAACCTCCAGTCACTGGCCAGACTCAAAGTTTAGGGTAGTCAAGGAGGTGGAAACTTTGGACCCAATATAAAAATATAATAATTGGGGGAGTATAACCCAGGGAATGGGACAACTGGTTGTTCCTGAGGCACAGACCACTGCAGCTGTACTTCACTGGCAGAGGGTCACCTCCTGATAATTGCAAGGACATAGCTGAGGACACACACCCTGGGAGTTCGTGGATGGGGGTCTCTGGGGACCTGCACCTTTGTGAGTGCAAGACCACAGTTTCCATGGAGCTTCCATTGATGTCAACAAACACTGGACCAAAAGAAGTGATTTGTTCGGTAAACATCAGCAAATCCCTGCTATGTGCCAGGACCTCGGGACAGGGAGAGCATCTACAACAAGCCATTCTGTCTAATGGTGGCTGCGTTGGAACAGCACAAACATCTTAGAGGCACCTCACCATTCAGCATGTACGTGTGCCAAGTCCTTGCTTCACAGCATTATCTCATTGCATCACTACAACTCTACAAGGTACACAAGGTTACTGTTCTTTTTTTATTTATTAAAGAAGGTGTTTATTATAGAAGCAATACATGTGCTTTATGCGGAAAGTAGAAATACAGAAAGTAAAAATATAAAAATAAACTTGATATACCTTAATGTATATCCCACCAATCTTTTTCTTACGTATGTATGAGCACCTTTTTTTTTTTTTGAGCATCTTTTCACTAAAGGATCACATTATACATTAATACATACTACTTTGCAATGTTCTGGTTTTTTTTTTAGCCAGTAATCTCCACCCATTGATTTCCTAATTTGTAAATTTATTTTTTCCATATTTTTATAAGTACATTATAATTATTCAAAATAGTGAGATTCATCATTACATACTCATATATGCCCATGATATAATAATATAATTTGGCCAACATCATTCCCCAGTGTTTTTCATCTCTTTTAATATAGACTTTGTACAAATTTACCCCACTGATTCCCCAAGTCTTTTACAATTGGTTTGTCAGAGTCCAGATCAAGGATGGCTCCTGATCATTATGTGTATTAAATTGCTTATTATGGTATATTCCCCCAGTCTTTGGCCATTGACCTTTTAGAAAATCCAGATCAGTACCTTTCAGTTGTCTAGTTAATTCCTTATGTTGTTATTTAGCTTGTGACACTATCCCAGTGTTTCATGCAAACTAGAAGTTCCATCTAAAGGCTAGAATGGACAGGTGCAGAGGTCAATGCCATAATCCCAGCAATTTGGGAGGCAGAGGCAGGAGGATCACAAGTTTGAGGCCAACCTCAGCCACTTAGCAAGACTCTGTATCAAAATAAAAAAATAAAAATAAAAAAAGGAGATGTAGCTCAGTGGTAGAGCACCCCTGGGTTCAGTCTCCAGTACCAGCAAAATAAATAATAAAAATAAAGAGTAGAAGAATTTAATTTAAACATTTGTGCCACATGAGGCAATGTGGTACACTTCACTGTGCATCACATTGGAAGGTGCAGAGTGTCTACATCATCCATGGGTAGAAATATTCACATGGCCACTCACCGATCAATTTGGGGCTGGGGATATAGCTCAGTTGGTAGAGTGCCTGCCTCGAAAGCACAAGGCCCTGGGTTCAATCCCCAGCCCCACAAAAAAAAAAAAAAAAAATAGTTACGATTTCCTCCCCATCTTCCTTCTAGGATATAATGAGCTACAATTTTCTCCCCATCTTCCTTCTAGGAAATAATGTTCGTCGGTCACTCAGGCACCAAACAAATGTTCGCTCCCCATCAGCCCATTTACCTAATGGTTATTAACACCAATTCATAATCCTTGCCTGATTACTCATATTTAATGAGAAGTGAACTGAGACTCGGGTTGGGGAATGGTCACTCAGGCTCACACAACCAGTCCATCATTTTCTTTGCCTGTGCCACCCTACTGAGCTGAGTACACACTAGGTGCTTGGCCCATTTAGATGCATGAAAATGCTGGGGAGAGGGTCCCTCTCTTTATGGACCAGGCTGACCAGAGGTGGGAAAGGTTCTTGGTAAGGCTCAATCTGCCTCCTGGCAGTTTGGCGCTTGTTATGTGGCAGCCCTAGCTAAGAGTTTTACAAACATCGACTTCTCTAATTCTTCTCTTTTTTCTTTTTCTTTTGTTGGTTCATATTAATCATACAGAATGGTGGGTTTCATATCATACAGAATTGTGGCATATTTGTACAAACATAAAAACATAATTTGATCAATTTCACTCTCCAGTACTCCTCCCTGGCTTCTCTAATTCTCTCAACAAATCTGCAAGGTATGCAGTATTGCTACCTAGCTTTAGAGATGAAGAAAATGAAGCTCAGAGAGGTTAAGTACTTGCCTATCACCACAGAACCAGTGATCAGTAGAGCCAGGATTAATCATCTGACTCCAAAACCTAGATTTTTTTACCACTACCCTGATCTGGCCTCTCAAATTGGCCTCCTTTGCAGTCCTCCTCCTTGTGTGGACTGATTCTGATATTGCCCACAGCTCTGTGGCCATCTGTTAGCATCAGTGGGTTCCATGGGTTCCCCTCTGTTGGCCTCTACCCACCAACTGGCTCACCAATCTGTGAATCACTTGGTTCCTCCAACCTCTGCACACTGAGAATCCTTCCACACTCCAGCCCTACCCTTGGGACCTAGTGTCCCCTGGTTGTTCTCATACTTGGACAACTCACAGTTTATGAAACACTTCCCTTTTTTTTTTTTTTTTAACCATTGTATAATTGGAGTCCCACATTTACCCTTTAAAAGGGATTATGGCTCTATTTTACAGAGCCTTGGTGAAGAGAGCCCTGACCCTTGGCCTGCCTCATGCTGGCGCCAGTCAGGATTTTCAAAGTGGGACCAAGGCCCCAAAATGACATCAGCACTAACCCAGTCCTGGTGCTTTGCTGCTGTTTGGAATGTGAGGCTTGTCTCTGAGTAGGGCCTATGGTCTGAGTGTATCTGGGCCTGGAGCTGGGGCTTTGGGGTCAACTTTGTAACCTCCAGCTCTGTCAGAGAGCAGGGCTCTGAAATGTCACCAGCACCAAGGGCATTCTGAGAAATGTCAACAAATGCTGATTTGAGTCCCTTGGCTAAGGGTGGAGCTCATGTTTATCTGCAGAGCTTCCCTCTAACATCTCCCTGTTCCAACTATGGATGGAAGAGAAGCCAAAGAGCCCTTAGGGTTTCCTAGTAGATTTTATTGGAGGGGCAACTCATAAAGTATGGTGGCCTGGTTTTGCTGCCATTTTTTTTTTCCAAAAATGGATTAGCAGTGGATCTCCTCCTATCTATTCCTACCATCTAACTTCCTCCAAGCCCTGAACTCTGACCCACTTGAGGTGAGACCTTGATTCCTAGCAGCCATGGGAGCGGAGATGGGGCCCAAGGAACCAGCTCAGGGCTGTGGGCCCTGCATTAGGACAGTAGGAAGGAGAACAGTGTGAGAAGTTGCCACGCCAGCCTTGCCCTCTTCACCCGCCCCCACACTGGACCCACACCTGGACCACGTTCTTCCTGCCACTGAATAGCAGAGGAAGCAACACAACCAGCTCCATGTACTCTGGGAACTGCCCACCTTCTCCAGGCCCTGTGTGACTCGTGCCCACCTCTTTCTCACCATCTGTGTTGTGGGGCAGCTTGATTCACCATCATCCCAGTCCCTAACCAGGAAGGCTGTTTCCAGCCTTATCACAGTCAGTCCTGCCGAGGTTCTATTCTTTCATGTTCACTCTACTGGATGCAAAGGACCCTGTCTCTCCATCTCAGGGATCCTCCCCAAGGCCCTGGGGAGCCTGGACTCCCTGTTTTCAGCTGCAGAGTTTGACTCTTCTTCTCTTGGCCCTCTCACAAAATACAGTGGCTGTTCAGAGTCTTCTCTGTGCTATAATGAGGGGCGGGGGGAGCAAGCTGGTCCTGTTTATCTTCCATGCCTGCCATAGTGCAGGTGCACAGTAAATATTCACTGAATAAAGAAAATATTGAAGCTGGGCATGGTGGTGCATGCCTGTAATCCCAGCAGCTCAGGAGGCTGAGGCAGGAGGATCATAAGTTCAAAACCAGCCTCAGCAACTTCATGAGGTCCTGAGCAACTTAGCAAGACCCCGTCTCAAAATTAAATATAAAAAGAGGTGAGGGTGTGGCTCAGAGGTTGAGCACCATTGGGTTCAATCCCTAAAACAAAAAAAAGAAAGAAAGAAAAGAAAATATTGACATCTCAAATCAGGCAGCTGCTGCACTTAATAGTCTGCACTTCGTCTCAAAAAACTTCAAGGGTGATTGATTTTCCCCCCAGACTGTAAGCTTCCTGAGGATAGGTACCCTGTCTCAGATTCACCTCTGCATATTCTTAGTGATTCATCCAGCACCTGGCCTGGCAGGCACCTAAAAATGTCTTTGTGGAAGGCAATATGTAAATAAGTGAAAGAATGTACATGTAAATGAATGAGGGATCTAGGCAGGCAAGGATTTTTTTTCATCCTCTTATTATGATGCGGAAATGAAATTTAGAAAGTCTGGAAATCCGAAAAGGCTCCAAAATGTTAAGCAGAGAAGTCAGGACTTTAATGTAGGAAATCTGCTCTACGAAGCTTGGAACTTGGAACTACCAGCCTGGGCACAGGCAATAGCAGTGAGCTAGAAGGCTGGGTGAGAAAGCCACAGGACTGAGACCCAGGCAGATGGAGCCTCTGCCTAGGAGGAAGGACTTTCCTGGAATCCTTCTGCCTCCAGGTGGAAGACCTGGGAAGCCTAATTGCTTTTTTCAGTTCCTGGAGTCAGGTCCATAAATCATGACTCTGTAGAAGACACAGGCACCTCCTCTCTGGAGACCTGGATGTGAGTTGATGTGAATTCCCAGTGACATGAAGAGGCTTGCAGCCTTCCTATGTAGGAGCCTGTGCCACCCCTGCCCAGAATAGAATGCACTGCTCAATAGGGTCTACCAATAGCTGTAATTCTTTTAGGTGTACAGGGCCCCAGGGGAGGACAGGGTCCAGAAACAGAAGCCAGAACAGAGCCCAGGGAGGGAGAGTCAGAAAGCGGTAAAGGCCCGAAAAGCCTTCCTATAGTGAATTCAATCCCCATTCACCATTCATCAAATGCCTACCTTGTGCCAGATGTTGTGTTGGGCACTGGGGACCCCAGGATGGCTAAGATACAGAGGAGAGAGGGAGAGGCAAAAATCAACATGGGTGATAAGTGCCTGTGAGGGATGTACAAAGTGCTCTGGGAGTGCAGAGCAACCTCGTTCTTCCATTGGTGGAGAAGGCATTTGGAAGACTTCACTGAGGAGGGTGGTTTTCAGCTGGGTTTGGCCAGCTCCCAGGTGGGAGAGGGAGGGCAGGCACCTTAGCCAAGGTTGGAGAGGAGGCAAGAACCAGAAAACTTCTGTTTGGCTGCAGCAGAAAGGGAGGCAGGAGAATCACTGGACAGGAAGCCTCAGGCCAGAATCTGAAAGGCCATGAATGGTCCTACTAGAGAGTTTGGACTTGATCCAGTCATGGGCAAAGGGGAGCCATTGAAGAATTTTAAGCAGGGGTGCTACAGGGCTAGATTTGTGTTTTAGAAAGCCTTCTCAGGGGGAGATAGAATGAACTAGGACTGTGGCCAAGGGGCAGAGAGAAGGGAATGGGTTCTAGGGACATTTCAGAGGAAAAATGGACAGGACTTTTTCTTTCTACGTAATTCTTTTGGACTTTCTTGCCTTTCCAGGCAGGTTCTGAATTCCCCTGGGGAGGAGGGCTGTTTCCTCTTTTCTCTGTCTGGTGCAGGCTTCTGCATTCACAGAACTGAACCTACAGGGTCTGATTGACTGACATAAGCAGTGCAGCCAAGCTGACTCCCAGTGCTCCAGGAGTCCTGCCCTGAGGATGAGCTGGCGACTTGTCTCACTCAGTCCACAAGCCCCAGAGCAGCATGAGGCTTAGCCCAGGCCTCTGGGGATGGCCCAGGAGGTCCTCCCTCCTTCCTGTCCCTTCCCTCTCTCGATTCCCTCCCCCTCCTCCCCAGAGCCCAAGCTTTCTTGCTGGGAGCTCTCAGAGCTAGCAGAGCTCTGGATGAAATGGTTCGGTGGCTCCAGCCCAGCTGCTGCCATGGCAACCAGGCTGCCTGCCAGACCCACAATCAGGAGCAGGCTTGGTGTTCCTGCTCCAAAACTACAATTCCCAGCATGCAAAGCACCTACGGCACTGAGAGAAACCCACCCCCTAGATGGGGACAGCTGGAGTCTTCCAGCCTCAGAGATGTATGTGGCACCCCCAGGAAACACAGCACAGAACATGGAGGTGGGTGTGAAAGCAGAAGTGCTTTTGGAGGCGGTCTGGGAACCCTTCTTTATGGTGGCACAGCGACATCCCAGAAAAAGGCCAGTGGTTACTGGTAGGTGCATAGGCTGGGGATGGGTACTGGTCCTGGTTTTGCTGCCCACCTGTGGTGTGGTTTGAGAACATTCTCTCAGAAGCTCTCTCTTACTCTCAATCTCTGCCACCACTTCATGGGCCAAGCCTGGATGGCTGCAATGTACCACTGGTCGCCCTCTTTTTTTCCCCTTGAGTCCTTCCCCTCCTCTTCACACAAAGGCCTGAGTGACCTTTTCAAATGCAATTCAGATCATACTATCCCTAGTACTATCCCAGTACAGTAGTACTATCCCTATTACTGTATTGTCCACCTCTGGGCTGTTTAAACTCTTCAGTGTTTAAAGTCTTTGCTCTTAGATAAAGAAATGAATTCCTTCTCTCAGCTGACAAACCCTACATGGTCTGGACTCTGCCTGCTTCCAACTTCTCCACTCACCCCACACACTTCAACCCTCTGGGTTGTCACTTTCTTGTAGAAGTATGCTTCCTCCTGGTCACAGGACCTTTGCACATGCTGCTCTCTCTCACCAAAATACTCTTTTCTTCCATTGTTACTCTATATAAACTTCTCTAACTCAGGGAAGTAACACCTTCTAAGGAACCCTCCCCTGACCTCCCTTACTTGACCAAATCCCCCTTTTACATACTCGGTTGGCACCACAAACCTCTCCTTTATAGCACTCATCATGTCTGCACTTTTACATGAATTTATTTGATTATTCGAGAGCTATACATCTCCCTACCAGATTATAACCTCTGCGAGTGCAAGGAGAGTGCCTTTTTTGCCTGCGACTACATCCTCAGAATTTACAAAATGAATCCCAAGAACCATTTGTCAAAAAAAAAAAATGACTCTATCTAAGCTTTAGTCTTCCCATCTGAGTGCCCACCGTATGCCATGCACTGTGGTGCCAGGGGTGCGACAGTGGACAAGACATACGGGGTGCTCCCTCCTGTCACGGAGCTTACAGTCCAGCAGGGAAGACAAACACCAGACAGACAATGACAAGAGTTCTGAGTGTTGCAAACAGTAAAAGATATAGAGCCAGGAGGTCTGGAAAGGCCCAGCTAGGAAGAGAGTGGGAGTAACCAGAGAAAATGGATAGAAGGACATAGAGAAGCATTGCAGACAGGGGAACGGCATGTGCAAGGATGTTTCTGAGGCACAGAACGTGGATTATTTGAGGCATGAAGCAAGGCCAGGGTTGCTGGAGCATAGGGTGAGTGGGAGGTGGTGGTAGCTCCATCTACATGCTTTGGGTTTACTGGGCAGAAGTGGGATGGGGCAGCTATTTTTTTCATCTTGCTGGACCTTGATTTCCATACTCCTCCCCCTGTTCTCAGGCTTAGGCTGAGACCCAGCATGGACATACCCAAGCTGATCCACTGCTTAGGAACATGGTCCTCTGTCCCTGAGCACCAATGCTGTATGTCAGGTGCCTTGGGAGGTCCCTGAGTGTGTTTGACATGATGGACTGTGATGCTTGAGGAGGATGTGTGTGTGAGGTGATGATGGTGGTGAGGGGATTGTTGGGGGAGCAGCCAAACAATTCTGGAATGTAGATTGCTGACAAGTCTAGGGGAGGCCCTTGAAGAAGTGGGGGAGACTGTCCTGGGGCTTGGGGGCGGGTGTGCAGCTTGCCTGGGAAATGAGGCATGGCTTACCAGCTGCAGAGGCTTCAGTGGGTGGGGGAGCAGCGGCCCCTGGGCATGCAGCAGGGAGGGCTCATTCTCTCACATCTGTTGCTATCCTCCTCTCCTTAAATGTACTGGGTAGGATGGGAAACTGTCCCCAGCTGTTTAGCTCTACCTTTCCCCACAAGTAGCTTGAAGTAGGTGTGTAGAATGAGGTGGCACCTGGCCAGAAATATTGGACTTTAGCTTTCTTATTCCATTGTAGATATTCCAGCCACTACCACCACCGCCCACACCCCCCACAATCCCCTCCCACACTGTGCAGCTCAGTAGAACCCTGGTTCTCCTGAGATGTCCCTGGGTCAGTAGCTCCCAGCTCACCTGCTTTCCAGAAGTGTTTCTGCAAGGGTGAGTCACCACGTTGGAATCACATGGAAGTCTTGTGAAAAGGCAGACTTCCAGGACACTGATGCAAGTGCTTCAAAGATCACATTTTGAGAAACCTTTTTCCTGAGGAATGCTTGATTCTACCAAAAGAACTCCTGAAGCATTCCCTCATCAGAAATATCTCCTCAGGGCTGGGGATATAGCTCAGTTGGTAGAGTGCCAGCCTCACAAGCACAAGGCCCTGGGTTCAATCCCCAGCACTGCTAAAAAATAAAAAAAAAGAAAGAAAGAAATATCTCCTCAAAGCCGGGTGTAATGGCACATGCCTGAAATCCCAAGACAGGAGAATTCCAAGTTCAAGGGCAGTCTCAGCAACTTATGGATACACCATCTCAAAATAAAAAGGACTGGGGATTTAGATGGTGATAGAGCACCCCTCCCACCCTTTGCAGTACATCATACACACACAGCACTATCACCACCAATGACAACCCTCCCCCCCCAAAAAATGCTCCTTAAATCCAGCCAGTGATGATGACATTAGGGTTCCAGTCTTGGACCCTGCAGCCTCCCATTTATTTCCAGATCTCCACCAGGGCAAGCTAGCCCTGCCCCTGCTGACCCCTTTCCAAATCTGTTCCTCACACAGCCTGCAAACATTTGCTACTTTGTGTCAGTTGCTGGGACTCTGGGAAGAACATGACAGCGATGACCTCTGATTTCATTGGTCTTATAATTTAGGAATGAAGACAAATATAATAAAAGCAAATAAATAAACAAAATAATAGTGGTAAGTGCAATGAAGAAGAAAAATAATTTTTTCTAATAGAAAATGCCTGTGGGGCATTTAATTTAACCTTAATTCAAAGGTTCTAGGAAGGAGACTACTTTGGTTCTTGTGGTTCCAAGGAAGGTTCTGGAAATGAAAAATATATATTTCCTCTGCTACTGTTTTTGCCTGTCTCTTTCTTATCTTGGCTCAGCTTGCTTCTCTGTTTCTGTTTCAACTCCCTCTTTGTCTCATTTCTACTCTCCTCTGCTGCTGCCCTCCCCCCTCTTCTTCCCACCCTACCTCCCTCTCTTCTGCTCCCTCCAGGGGAACTGAAGGAACCAGATCCCTCTGCTTCTCAGGCTGGCCAGCAGTAATTGAGCTGTGGGCTCGCTCCACAGCCAGGAGCAGGGCTAGAGAAGGGAGCAGAGAGGTCAGAAGGGAGCAGGAGGCGGCAGGAGGGCTGGAGGGATGGGAGCCAGGAGGGGCCTGGGGAGTGTGAGGCCACTCACAGGGCTGGAGGTGGCTGCTGAGCCAGGTAATCTAATCAGGGGATGAGTCATAAAAATCACTCACTCCCGTGCACAGGACCGGCCTAGGAAATCACATTAATTTGAAGAGGGTGTAAAATCCACGGAGAATTCCCCTCTCTCCACCACACACATGAAGATAAACTGTCTTCAGCTTCCAATATGATCTTACAACAGCTTGTCAGTGACAAAACAGCCTCAAATCCTCCCATTTATCAAACGGCCAATCCTGTTAGCAGCTTAAAAGAGACATAATTACCTGCGGCCTTTTGTGTGATTCTTTATACCAACGCCCGCTTCCTTTCTGGCAGCATTCCAGAACGTGAGCTCAGAATTTATTCCTGGTGACTGGGGAGAACTTCAGAGGTGTTAAAGTTGGGGGGCAGAAGTGAAGGGTTGAGGTGAGAAGGTCTGCACAAACCTTGGGAAGAGATGTTGGTTAGCACCATGGACAGCGCTGGAGGGCAGAATTGCTAGTAGCCTGGTAAGTAGTAACTAACCCGACTCATGTTAGCAAATACCTGACCGCTGACCAGGGGTCCTGCAAGCATCTGGAGAGCTAGGTTCCAGCTGCCTTTACAGACAAGCAATGGAGGCCTTGGTCCACGGTACATTACATTAGCACCAACTGTGGGGCAGAGGACAGGCATGGTTGGGCCCATAAATGGGTAATTTGAGTTCTCCACTCAGGCAGAGCTGGTAACCCCTTCTCTTGACTCCAGAATGGCAGACACTTTTTGAATTCTTATGGGCTTTAGAATCTGCCATGCTGCTGCCAGAAAGAACAATAGGTTTCTAGCTTACATTTCCTGAATGCTTGCTATGGGCCGGGCCCAGGTTTATATTGATGAAGATCACATGTTATATTACCTTAATTAGCATAAACCTCATGTGATTCTAGTTTATTTCCCCACTTTGTAGATAATGAACCAGGAGGTGAGTGAGGCTAAGTCATGTGTCTAGGTCACCCAGAGTCGATTCAAACTTGTGCTCTGTGATCAGGGCTGCCTCCCAGGCAAGCCTTTGGCCATGTGAGAAGTCAGATCTGCAACTCTGATCTCTCTCTCCCTCCATATTTCTTGCTGTTCCTCAGGGAGTCCAATTGAGGCAGATGTCTGTCCTTTCTACTGCATTGAGGGAAGGACAGGAGAACCACATGGCACGATCTTTTCCTCCATGAAGAATAACACACACAGATGCTGGTTTGTCTCTGGCAAGGGCTGCTCTCCAAACTCATATCTGCCTTCCTCAGTCTCCGCCCTCTTTCTGCTGGTGCTGGTCCCTGCTACAGCCTCACCCCACACATTCCAGGAGGCCAACTTGTCCCCCTCTCACTTCTTGTGCCAAGCCCCTGCTTGCTACCTGCCTTCCCCACACTTTTTTCCATTTTCCAGGAAGCCCAAGAGAATCCTCTCCTGGGAGGAAACCATCAGAGTCCATTTGGAAGCCAGATAAAGAGGCAGACAGTGAGACAGACAGTAAGAGACAGACGAGAGACAGGCTGAAAATGAATTTTGAAGTGCTGTTGAGTTAATGAATGTGGTCAAATCTTGTTGAGGAGACAGGGCATTGAGGGGATGTCAGAGAATTTCTAGGGCTGGCTTTGCCTGGTTCCCTTTATGCACTAGCACTCCAACCTCACCCCTCTCCTTCCCTGGGCTGCCTCCCAGACTAGCATCCTTCCCCCACCCCGCCCAGCCTCAGGGCATTCATCACTTGAGTTAGTGATTTATCAAAAGCTCTGACAGTCCCTGTTTGGCGAAAATCGATCTGTGAAGAATGGGACCAACCCAAGGCCCCCTGTTCTCCTGAGCCCCCACTATCAATCTGCCCCAAAGGAGCTCTATGGCCCCAATGTCAGCACTGCTCCCATACCCACCCCAGGCTTGGCTGGATCTTTGGATCATTTCCTGTTCTTAGGGAGAAGGGAAAGAAAGAACCATAAAGAGAAATGAGAGAGAAAGAAGTAAGTTAGTGCCTTCTCTTAGATATTTATTTTGTTGTTTTTAAGTGAGAAAGTCCCAGCTCTATTAAACACAATCAATACTTGGCTCAAGAGAAGCTTCCCTTCTCTGAGACATTTGAAATCTGGTCAAATCATTTTGCCCTGATACAAAGTAATTTATCAATTTCAAAACCCTTCTAATCAGTGGAGGCTGTGGAGTCCCCATTCCTGACTGCCATCTTTTGCTGCAGGACACACACACCCATACACACAGAGAGTCATGCACAAATTCCTTTTTTCTCTCTGCAAGCCTCCCTCTCTTCCTCCCAGGGACTGCAGAATATCTTTGCCTCAGTTCAGCCTCCAAGCCCATGTCATCCTCGGTATCTGCAACCCAGCCTGTTTGCACCTGACCCTGTAAGGTTTGCAGCCTTTCACCCTGGGGAGCTGAAGGTACATATGAGTCCAGCCACAGTGCACTAAGTACATTCCCCATCACCAGGGAGCTGCAGAGCCTCCTGAGTGGGGGAGTCTATCTGTACAGAGAGCCCAGAACTGGGGCCAGGAGGTTAGCAGGGATCTTGGGACCACAAAGTTGTTTCTTAACACCTTTGCCCAAGTCTCTCAGGGCAAGTGAGACCGGCTGGCTGGAATGGAGTTTGCTAGCTGAACCTGGGGATGATGTCACAACAGTCTCCTGCCTCTGAGGCTGCTATTTTTGCCCTCGAGGACAGGCTGTGTCTAAAGGGAGATTGCAACAGCAGCAAAATCACCTTGCAACTCACCTTCCTGCTCCAAGGAAGAGTGGCCCAAGTCTGCTGCTCCATTAGATTGGTTTCTCAGCAGGTCTTTTGTGGCTGCCAGCTGTGGTGGCCAGATAGGCCACTGACATTTGGGGAGAGGCCACTACTGAATGGTTGATTCAAATGCTCTCCTTACAATGGACTCCACGCATTTGACCCTCAGAGATGATTGAAGGAGGTGACTCAGCAGCCAGAAGCTGGTCCTTAAGGGCACTCCAGAGCATAAATGGCATATGAGCTTTCTGACACCTCTTGCCTACAGGATGGTCAATCTAGGGGGTTTACCTTGGCCTTTCAGTCTCCTCCATTAGACCTAATCCAAAATTTCCAATAGGTTGACCTTTGTGTCTAGTGTTTGGAAGGCATTCTGTAAATATGTGTGCAATCAGTGAATGAGTGGAGATCTCCATGGAATTCTGTTCCCTATTTTGTGCCTTCTTCCCAAATCTATCACAACTTCTCTAGAACTAGAATCAGGAACTTAAAATATGTTTGGAGCCCTAATAGCTCCTTGCATAGGGCTCTCCACAAAGCAATATTAAACTAGAGTGAACACAGTGCCCTATGTTTTATGAGATCTTTTAATATTAACCATCTAATTTAATTCTACAATAATGCTGGAGGGTAAGTATTATCATCTTTTATACCAAGAGAACCCAGGGTTCATAGAGGTGAAGTCACTTTTTCCAAATCAAACAAAATTAAATAATAAATTATGTTCTCTGAATCCTGATCCTAAAATCTTTCCACTTCACTCATTAGGTAAATATTGAGCATCTTCTTAGCCGGGCGTGATGGCCCACACCTGTAATCCCAGCACTTTGGGAGGCTGAGGCAGGAGGATCACGAGTTCAAAGCCAGCCTCAGCAACTTAGCAAGACCCTAAGCAACTCAGTGAGACCCTGTCTCTAAATAAAGTACAAAATAGGGCTGGGGATGTGGCTCAGTGGTGGAATGCCCCTGAATTCAATCCCCAGTACCAAAAAAGAAAAAAAAAATTGAGCATCTACTTCATGCTGAATGTTAAGCAACAAAGTTTAGAGGTGAAATAATTGAATTATAAGAGCTTTAACTAATCAGTATAGTAATACCCTGGTAGGGATTAACTGGATGGTAATTGTAGGCAGATGGAGTGTGGTTGGAGGAGGTGGTCATTATGGGGGGGTGACTTTGGGGCATATATTTTGTCCTTGTGAGAGTGGAGAAGTCTCTCTCTCTCTCTCTTTCTCTCTCTCTCTCTCTCTCTGCTTCTGATGCCATGTTCCCAGCTGCTTTCCTCCACCATACACTTTTGCCATGATGCTCTGCCTCATCTCAGGCACTGAGGAATGGAGTTGGCCATCTATGGACTGAGACCTCTCAAACCTGAGCCCTGAATAAACTTTTCCTCCCCTCTATTGTTCTTTTCAGGTCTTTGGGTCACAGCAGCAAAAAGCTGATTAAAACAGAGATGGAAATAGATGAAATCCAAATGTTTCGTCCCAAGGCCTTATGATTGCTAGGCAAGTTCTCTACCACTGAGCTATATCTCAGTCTGCACTATCCCATTAATCTTCACAAAATCTAACATGGGTTCTATTATCATTTCCTTGTCAGAGATGAAGAACCAAAAACTGAAAAATCCAGTATCTGGTGGCCATGCTAGGATTTGAACTCTGTCTCAAATTTCAAAATCTGAGCTCTGGGCTACACTGACTTACTGGTGAATATAATAAACACGCATTGTATATTCAAACAATCAGTGTATATTGATTGAATGGCTGATTATTGTAGATGTTCCGTTCACGGCACAGCTGGGAAGATAAGCTTTAAATTATGGCCTTCCAAACCAGCATCTGGCTCCTGGTCCACACTACCCCTCATAAGCCCTCTATGGCTCATAACAACTGACCCTACTTCCTGAGCATTATTCACATCAAGGACTGTGCTAGGCCCCTTGTATGCACTTAACAACCCTATGTAACCCTCACATAACTCTGTGACACAAGTATTAATTCCCCCATTTGAAGAATGTGAAAACCAAAGCCCAGAGAGATTTAATCATTTGTTCTTGGACACACAGCATTTCAAAAAGAGATCAGTGTAAAGATGTCATCTCTCTCCTTGTTTCTACAAACCATCTCAGGGCAGCTGTTCCGGTTCCAGCTATCCTCTACGGTAATTAGTGAGGATGATATTTCCCCTCTTTTTTTCCTTCCATGATTTTTATTGGTGCATTTAAATTATACATAATAGTGGGCTTAATTGTTACATATTCATACATGTACATGATATAACAATATAATTTGGCCAATATCGTTCGCCATTAATTCCCCTTTCTCTCCCCTCCTCCCTCCCCTGATCCCTTTCTTCTACTCTATTGATCTCCCTTTGATTTTTATGGGATTTGCCCTCCCACCTTTCTTTTCCTTTTTCCTCTCTAGCTTCCACATATAAGAGGAACATTCAACCCTTGACCTTCTGAATTTGGCTTATTTCAGTTAACATAACATTCTCAAGATGAACATCATTTCCAAGGGAGTTTGGGAATAGAGTAGGAGTATGGCATCAGGGGACACTGAAGCTGCAAGCAGTCGCCAGTGCTCAGTGGAGACAGATCCAGAGTATCACTCTGCTGGGGCACAAGTGGTAACCAGGAGTCCTTGAGGAAGTGGCTGGGGGAGGAGCTGACTTCTGGGAGCTACAGTGTCCACTACTGACTTGAATCCTCCAACCCAACACTCTAGATCTGGGAACTATTCAAGCCTCCTCTGGGAGGTGACATCCCTCCCTCCAAAGGGTGACTGCAGTACCACTCTGCTTCAGACTTACTGCAGTTGCTTCCCATATTGATGGATGAATGTGGTTCTGCAAATTGGAAAAATAACTAATGTGAGACTCCCAGACCCAGCTGCCTTCGGGTGGAGGGGGCTCTTCTGGGTTAACCCCAGAACTGGGAGGAATCAATCCCCTGCATAACAACCCAAAGCAGCAGCAGGGAGAGGCTTCCAGCCTGGTGGGGGTGGATTTACATTTCCTACAGGGTATTCTCTGTGTCACCTCTCATCACCATAATATTTACATCAAATGCAAAAGGCCTCCTCGGAATAGAACCCTGGGGTTGTAAATGCCAGATCCAAGAATGTCAGCGAATGCAAAAGATCAGGTTCTTTGAGCAGCAGCTTCCCCCTCCTCCTAGCAATGCCTGCTACAACCCTGGGGGCAGGCAGAGTGAGCTCCAGAGCCTCCCTGAACCTCACCCCAAATCCAAACAGGCTAGAAACACACAAGGGGCCCAAGGGCACACATCTCTGGTTCTAGAACACCTGGAAGCCTCATCTCTTTCACCTGGCTTTATGTAGAGTCTGAGAAAAGTGTCCACACACACTCCCTGTGCAGTTAGGGAGGCCAGGCCACCTCATGGATAGACAGACAGTTGGACAGGTGGACTCTCTCTTATGAGCCCCAGAGCCTCAGAGATCAGGTCAAAATGTTGTCTTCAGGTCAGTGGCTGAGTTCTCTCCACAGCCTGTCCTCATTCCCCTCGCTGCCCCCTTGGGGCCCAGTGAAGCGTTCCTGAGGCCATTTATTTATCAAATATTTATTGAGCACTTATTAAGCACCAGGCCTTGAGAATACAACAGTGAACACGAAAGACAAGGTTTCTACCCTGAAGGAGCTTATGTTCTAGTGGGCAAGACAGTCAGTGAACAAGTTAACAAATAAATAACTTCAAATGCTAAGCCGGGCATGGTGGCGCACACCTGTAATCCAAGCGACTTGGGAGGCTGAGTCAGGAGGATCGGATCGAGAGTTCAAAGCCAGCCTCAGCAACTTAGTGAGGACCTAAGCAACTCAGTGAGACCCTGTCTCTAAATAAAATACAAAATAGGGCTGGGAATGTGGCTCAGTGGCCGAGAGTCCCTGAGTTCAATCCCTGGTTCCAAAATAAAAAAAAAAAAAAAAGCTTCAAATGCTGTTAAGTGCTGTGAAGAAAACAAATTGGAATGAAAGAATAGGGAGAGGAGAGAGGTCACTGTGGCCAAGGCTGTCAGGGAAGACCTCTCCAAAGGGGCAGCATTCAGGGTTGGGGATATGGCTCAGTTGGTAGAGTGCTTGCGAGGCAAGCACAAAGCCCTGGGTTCAATCCCCAGCACCGCAAAAACAACAAAGTGGCAGCATTTGACCTGAAGAAGCTGCAACACTGAGATCTGCAGGAAAACTGTCCCAAGCAATGGATAGAGCAAGGGAAAGAGGTTTGTTGTTCTTGTTGTTTTTCTGGGTTTGGTTTTTAGGTGGTTGGTTGGTTGGTTTTTTTGGTTTCAGGCTTTGAACCCAGGTTGCTTAACCACTGAGCCACATCTCCAGCCCTTTTTATGTTTTATTTTGAAACAGGGTCTCACTAAGTTGCTTAGGGCCTCGCTAAGTTGCTGAGGCTGGCTTTGAACTCACAATCCTCCTGCCTCAGCCTCCCGAGCTGCTGGGATTATAGTTGTGTTGAGAAGACTAGGAGTAGGTGTGCTAGAAATGAAAGTGGGCCAGGCAGTCAGGCAGTGAGTGACAAGCAGCCAGAGGAGAGGAGGTTAGAGAGCTGCCCGGGCTTGCTGGCTGTGGAAGGGACGAGGATTTCTCAATAACTGCACAGTGAGGCCATGGGCGTGGCATAGGCAGGGACAACACTATCTGATTTACATTTTTAAATTTTGCTCAGATAATAAAAATCTTCATGTAGTTCTGGCTTCACAGTTTACTCACTGTGTGATCTGGAGCCAGTTGTGCCTTTCATCAAGCCTGTTTCCTTTAGAATTCCTTGAGATGTCAGAGGATGACATGAGATAACTTGCATAGTAAGACTAGTTCAGGGCCTGGCATCATCAGGTACATAATTAATGTCGTGCTTTCTCTCTTTCCTATTCTTTCCTTCAAGTCTCTGCCTATCTCCCCTCTCTTCCCAGCTGTCACAAACTAAGGGCATCCCCTAATCCTAGCTAGGGTCCCAGGGCAGAGGGAGGGCCCTTATCCACTGACATCAGGACCCAGAGAGATGGGCCCAGGGTTCCCCTCACCCAGCACCCCAGTGTGGGAGGGCACCACCCTTTAGAAAACAGGAGATCAGACCCTAGGTTGAACTACTCAGGGCCTGCATACTGCCAATAAGTGGACAGGATGCCTGGCCATATTTGCGTGCAGACACACTGCATTTCCATGTATTTCCATGCCATTTGCTGCACCAAAATGGCAGGTCTAGCGTGCAGTGCAAAGGTTATCATTGCCACCTAAGTTTCTGCTTCTCTACACTCATCTTCATTCCTTCCAAAATACTTTGCCCATAATCTTTGATCTCAGAAGTTGCAAGAGGGAGGATGGAAAAAATTTTGCAGACCAGACCAGGGCTGAGACAGACAGCCCTGGTCTTATTTCTCCTGGAGCTGGAGGCACATTGCTGCCAGTTCCAAAGTGAGGAGGGGGTAGCTGTTCTGGGAGAGAATCCCCCCAGCAGCTTCCTGGGTGGCCACATATTCACTTGAACAGCCTTAGGGAACAAAGATCTTCTCCTGCCTCCCTCCCTGCACTGTGATCCACAGAAAGGATATGATGTGGTTAATTAATTGCCCATAAAGAGTTATTTGGAAGGAAAAGAACCATCACATCTGGGAGCCAGAGAATCCTTCACACAGTGGCAGCAGGGAGGTCTTGCTGCATGCACCCTTTGCTGGGTGCAAAGGGAAGGGTTGCAAAGACTGCAGGCAGGCAGAGGGAGGGAATGGGCAGCAGAAGGAAGGGAGAGAGGCCTCAGGGATGTTACTGATCCTGAAATGCCTGGGGATCTCCTAGCAACAACAGAGTTTGGTTGGACTGGGGTAGTAAAACCCAGGTTGCTTGACCAGGGCCTAAGAGGGAAGAGAAACACAAACTAAGCCACCACAGGCACTTCCTCTCCTTTCCCTGGGCTGCTCTTCCTCCAGTCTGAAGTTCCTCCAGTATGTCTCTACCTACCTCTAGCCCTGAAACCTTAAAGATCCTCCTCCCTCTTTCTTTTGGGGTTCAGCACCCCTACTTATACATGAAGGACTTTCCTCTTCCACATCCAGGTTCCCCAAAATCTCCATAACCCCAAAGAAGCCCCCAATTATGTCCTGAATTGTATATGTAGGTTTGATGTACTCAGCATTTCTACCATATCCAGAGGACAGAGTTCACTGGAGGCTGGAGCTTGTGGAAACCCAGGCCACTGACCAAGGTCCTGAAATGTCCCATCCCTCCTATGCAGAAAACTTCACAGTTCTTGTGCACTCTTCTCCCATCCCTACTGCATATATCCATACCAGCTCCGCCTCCAGTTTCATCCTGGATGTAACCAGATAGAGCTAAGGATCTATCAGGAAGCTGATCTGGAGGAGCTCCTCCATGTTACAAATCAGTCCTCCCTACAAAGCAGCAGCCTCTGCCCCTCCCTTCCTGTCCTTAACCCAGGCTCCATCTGTTCTACCAGCCCTGTCAAGGACAGACCCCTGCAATCTGACCACATTGGCAGCTGGCAGGGCCTGGGGCTGCACTTGACATCCTGATCCAACCATATTCTCAGAGAGGAAGCAGGTTGGGAGTTCCGCATGCTTGCACACACCTGCACACACCATGTACACATTCCACTCTCAATGTCAGCAGAGACTAGAGGAATGGTTCTTAGATTTTCTGGGTCATAGATTTTCTTGTCATGATCTTCCTAGGAAAATGCACAGATACACAACCCTCTGCATGTCCTATGAGAAGGACCTGGGATAGGCATGGCCCTTCCCCTGATTCCTGCCCTCTGCTGACAAACTTGTCCACAGGGTGGTGTTTCCCCAAGAAGATATTCTCTAGGTAGTTGGGTATTTGGCTAAATTATTGAGTACCCTTTTATGATCGAAGTTTTGGAGAACTTAGGAGCACTGTCGGTAGGCCGGGCTGTGGTGCAAGGGGAATCAGAATCATCTGCAAGACCACCTCCAGCTGTCAAACTCAAGGACTCAGCAGTTCTCTCACACATACCTCTTGCCAACCAAAGCAGTCCAGCATCGTCCTCCCTGCCTTGATCTTTCTTGATGAACTCTGAGCTTCTGATGTCTGCCTGAATCATTACACATGCTGACCAGGCTTTGGTCATGTATGGTAAACACCAACAACATAGACAAAGAAACAGGACTCTGCCTGGTTTCTTTCTGTGGCCAAGCATGGACTCACATACAATGCACATACCTGTAGACTATACACATACATGACTGACATGAAAAGCACACACATGAGTCAGGACACACACAAACCATACAAAAGCATATATAAACACGCATATCATAAAACAGGGTGAGACTCCCAAAAGCACATGCATACATATACAGTCATAGTCATGCAAACCATATGCAAACACACATGCTCTAGTATATAAAATGCCATTCCCACCTCCTAGGGAGTGTTCCAGACCAACTGGATTTTCCAAGTCTCCCTGCTGTGCTCTCACTCCTCCTCTTGCTCTCTCAAATGCCTCTGCATAGCTGTTGCTTCTGATGGAATCATTCTTCCCTCCTCGTCTTCACGTGGCAGATTCCTAGTTAGCCTGTGTTAGTTTCCTGAGGCTGCTATAACAAATTAACACAAATATGATGGCTTAAAGCCACATATTTTTATCCACTTACAGTTCTAGAGGCCAGAAATCTAACATCAAAATGTCAGCAGTGTTGGTTCCTTCTTGGGGATTCAGAGAAAATCTGTTTCATGCCTCTCTCTGACTTCCAGAAAAATCCCAACCCCTGTCTAAGTGAACCAGGAGAGGTAAAGAGGTCACTTACCGTCTCCTACCCACAAGAGCTCCTGGCACTTGCAATCTTCTTGGCATTCCTTGGCTACTAGATATATTGCCCCAGTCTTACCTCTGCAGTCACATGGTATTCTTTCCATCTCTGTCCAGATTTCCCTCTTCTTATAAGGACATCAGTTATTGGACTAGGGTACATCTTAACTTGATGATGTTTCCAAAGACCCTATTTCCAAATAAAATCCTATTAACAGGTATTTGGGATTAAGATTTGAACATATCTTTTGGGCAAAATTCAACTCCCCACAGATTCTTAGGTCTTAGCCAATTTTTTTCCTTTCTTCATGAGTCTTTTCTGACACGTCTCCCAAAACTGACTAAAGTCAGTGTCCCTGCCATCGGCTCCTTCACGGGGGCATTTCACTCGCATAGTTAGTACTGCTTCTTTAATGGTCTCTCTCCCAGCTCTGAGGGGGTAGGGCAGTCTATTTCTTACTCACCACTGTATCCCCAGCACATGGCACAGTGCCCAGCTGAGACAGGATCTCAACAAATGCAAGCTGAAGGAATCAAACCACTTACACACATGATAAAAGTATGTGAACAATGTTGACGTGCATGAACACATGCCTTACATGTGTGTACAAACATGTAAGTCAAGCATGCATAGGGACATAGAAAAACTATATACACATACACGTCAGGCCCTGAACTCAGTCCAGCAAGTTCCAATTAGCCAACCAGTAATGGCTGAGTTCCAAGGAAGTCCAACCCCTCTCTAAGTGCAGTGGGAGAGGCAAAAAGGGGTCACCTGTGGTCTCTAGCCCTCAAGGGGCTGACAGGCTAACTGGAAAAACAAGACTAATATATGATGAAAGATGCTATAAAATTTAGTTCTCTTCTGCAGGCTGCGAGGGCTCAGAGGACAGAGCTCTTGCAGGCTGCAGTAGTCAAGGGAAGCTCCCAGGGGATGTGAGAGCAGAGCTCAGCCTTTCTATGTATCTCAAACTGTAGAAACATGGGAGCAACCCCTGGCAGGGTTCTTCTCCTTCCTCAGAAGTCCTGGGTGGCAGTGGCACCCTCTAGAAGGGCAGTGAAGTCCAATCAGTGGTCCCATGAACTGGCCTCTGGGCCTTGCTGGTATTCACTTTTTCCCTGGGAGAGGTAGTTGACAAACAGGCAAAAAAGTGTTCATAACACCTTTGTTGGCAAAGCAGTCCTGGCCAGCCACCACAGACAGGCTAGGATAGTTGCCAGTGGATGAAAAGAAAACACTGGGAGGTCCCTCAAGGCAGGTCTTAGAGGAACTTGGTCCCCCATGACCCAAATTCTCTAGCCTTAGAACCCCAGATATGGATATGGCTGTGCCAGCTGAAGGACTTGGATGGGTCAGGAGAGGTGAGAAGAGTCCTGCCCATGAAGCGTTGCACAACACTGAAGAGCTGGTGCTCTGGATCAGATCAATTTGGATTAAAATCCCTGCTCCACTCTGCTGTGTATTCTTGATCAAGTACTTCACCCCTCTGAGCTCCCCTTTCCTCAGCTGTAAAACAGGATAACTGTAACTCTCTCTGTCAAAATTATGAGGCTTCGATAAAGCAGAATGAAATTATGGCATTTGTCAATAAATAGATGAAACTAGAGACTATCATGCTAAGTGAAACAAGCCAATTCCAAAAAACCAAAGGCTCAATGTTCTCTCTGATATGTGGATACCGACTCACAATAAGGGAGCAGGGAGGAGAATAAAATTTAATTGGATTAGACAAAGGGGAATGAAGGGAAGGCAGCGGGGATGGGAATAGGAAAGACAGTAAAATGAATTGGATATAACTTTCCTATGTTCATATATGAATACCCAGCCAGTGCAACTCCACATTGTATACAACCACAAGAATGCAAAATTATACTCCATGTATGTATAATATATCAAAATATAGGGCTGGGGATATAGCTCAGTTGGTACAGTGCCTGCCTCTTGAGCACAAGGCCCTGGGTTCAATCCCCAGCACTGCAAAAAAAAAAAAAAACAAACAAAGAAAAAAAAAACAAACACATTTACTGTCGTGTATAACTAAAAGGAACAAATAAAATTTTTAAAAAATTATGAGGCTTCAGTCACTCTATTTCAGAAATAAGAGCTGTGTGTGATGATCTAAATGCTCCAATTCCATCTGCACAAATATTAGTAGCCGATGTACAGCCAGAGACCAAGATATCCCCTCTCAACTCAAGCAGCAGACAGAAAAACCGCTTCTGTATGTGAGTGCCTCAGTGTACAGGCAACCTAACCTCTTTCTCAGTTCCTGCTATAAAGCACGCCCCTGGTTCCACACAGCCCAGGTGACCGGGTAGCCAATGCTGTGAAAGGTGATACTGTGTCCATTTCATGTCCATGGCAGGCCCTGCCTGGTGGGCTGGAGCTTCTCCCTGACTGAGGGCCTGCTGAGGTTTCAGCCTGAACTCCAAGAAGGCCAAGCAAGAGTGAGAGAAGGCTTAGCAAGAAGAGGGCCTGCTTCTCAAGACAGAGTGGGGGAGATGGTGAGGTTTTTCTTTTGTTTTGTGAAGAGAGAAACAGTAGTTTGTTTTTCAGGTTGAAGTAACACTCTGTAGTGACAGAGAAACAGTATGTCTGGGGCTTGAGAAGTCAGTAATAAGGCCTCTATCACCCTTCAGACCTCCTCTCTGACTTTGAAATTGTGCATTTCCTAGTGATGTGAGACCAGGACATAGCCATTGCCCTGGTAGTCTGGAGAAGTCCCTGAGAGTAGAGAGGCAAGGAAGGGAGGAGGGGATGAGGATTAACAAAAGGGAAGTTTGGCCTGAGCCCGGGGCCTCCCAGCTATAGACACCACCTCCCTGTACCCTTCATGCACTGCTTAGAAAGGCCCCACTGGGTGTTTGCAAGGTAAAGTGGTTTCCTTAAACCTGTGGTGATGGGGTTCTGGAAAACCATTCCCTGGGGCACCTGGTGAGTCACGGAAGAACAACTAAGAAACCAGGCGGAGCTGGAGCCAGGCAGCAGAGGCACACTGGCCAGATCCTGGGCATCTGTGGCTGCCTGCTCTGCAGATGATACTGGGGACAACACCAAATGAAGCAGGGGCACAATGGGTGGTGTAGCAGAGTGAGGTCTGAAAATGTGAGAATAGATGTTTATTCCTGCTGTGGGTTGGGGATGGGGCATGGGTGGCCAGTCAAGCTGGCTCAACAGAGAAAGAAGGGCAAGAGGATGCCACAAGGGGGTGAAAGGACAGGTGGAGGGAGCAACACAAAGGGCATAGGACAGAAGAGGAAGGGAGCTCAGGGAACAGACAGTCAGGAGAGAGCTCGGGCAGGCTGACAGGGGCCATCCCCCAGGTCATGGGCACTCAGGAGACCCTCACACACTCCCCTCTAGGAGCCTAGTGACAGCTTCTTAAAAGGGTGAGCAGGTTTTCTTGGCAGCCCCTCCCAGCTCTTCATAAAGACTCAATCTGCTAAGAGATACTGTTTATTCAAGTTTACCCCCTGGCGTGACAAATCCTGATGCCTGGGGAATCTGAGGCCAGTGTCCTGGGCTTCTCAAGGTGAAGAAGGGCTGAGCTCCTAGAACTCACACAAGCCCAGGAGTGTCCGAGCCCACTCTCCACCTTCTCCTCCTCCCCCAGGAACCAGTCAGTTCGCAGCACCGCACAGTGAGATATGTGGGGGCGGCTGGAGGCAGGCCTGGGTGTTGCTTTCTCTCCTCAACCTCTTTGTCTGGCCCCAGAGAGTTCTGCCCTCGAGGCTGCAGGGCCCCATGGAGCCGCTGTGAAACCCCATTTCCTCTCCATTCAATGACTCTCTGACTTTCGTCCCACATCTGAACATTTCTAGGCCAGACCCCTAGCCACCAGGATCACAGAAGCCTGCTGGCCCCGCAGCTCCAAGCAGGCAGAAACGCTAATTGGCATTAACAGAGACCAGGCCTGCAGCTCACAAAAGATCCCCTCTTCCTGACCGGAGCCATGCCTGGGGCACAGCCAGCCTGCTGGCTTCTGGTGTCTGCTAGTGGGGGAAGGGGGACCTTGTGGGTGGAGGGGGACAAGAGCAGGGCGACCCACTGTGGCTCCCCTCACCTGAGGCTCTTCTACACTCAGCAAGAGGCTGACCCTCCTTCCTGCCCCTCATCACAACTCCTCAGGTTGCACAGAGAACATTAAAGGCTGCCTCCTCAAAGCCTGCCCTATATGTTTATTTTAATCTAATCTCACTTGGAACAAAAAGCTCTGGAATCAGAGTGCCTGCATGGATATCCCAGTATCACACCTCAATATGTATGAACCTTGGACAAAGTATGAGGCCTCTGTTTTCCTGTCTGTTAAAAGGGAGGGAATCATATAATACCTACCTAGCTGGGTTGTTGTGAAAGTTAAATGCTACCCACAAAGAGCTCCCAGTACTGTCCCCAGCACGCAGCAAGCACTCATTGCATCAATGCTAATTGCAGTGAGATTATGATTATTATTTCTTGGACTCAATTTTCTCTGTTGTAGGAAGTTCCTGTTCTGAGATTTAGCACTGAACATAGAACATGGAATGTGGAACAGGCATCCCAGAAAAGTTTGTTCAACAGATGGAAGGAAGGTAGGGAGAGGAGGGGAGAAAGTGGATGTTTTTGTCACAGGTAAACTAGTTCTAAACTGGGCATGAGAGTGCATACCTGTAATCCCAGTGATAGAGCCTGAGGCAGGAGGATTGCAAGTTCAAGGCCAGTTCAGCAATTCAGCAAGGCCCTAAGCAACTTAGTGAGACCCTGTCTCAAAAATAAAAATAAAAAGAGCTTGGGGGTCTTAGGGTGTAGCTCAGTGGTAAAACACCCTTGGGTTCAATCCCCAGTACCAAAAACAAAACAAAACAAACCAACAAATAAAAACCAGTCCTCTGAGTAGACAAAAAAGACTTCCATTCAACAGTCCAGTTAATAGATTGCCGTTGTCATTACCTGGAATTTCACCAATGTTGATTCATTGCCCAATTTTCATTGGTTCCCTCTAAGATGCAAACAATCACACTTTAGTTGGAATGAGTTGTAAGATTGATTGATGGGAAGCGGTGATTTAAAAGCTCTAGAGCCTTTGCTGGGAAGAAGAGAATTTTGATGTAAAAAGTGCCAAAGGAATGGTTCAATTTTGCAGGAGGCTGTCTCTAAGAAAACTGAGTGCAGGACACTGCAATTCCCTTTGTAACAGTTCAGATTTGACTGAACCTCATATTCAAGAATGTCTTTCCTTGTCGTTGTCCTAAATCCCTCATGCTGGGGATTATAGGACAAAATGATCGCCTACTTCTCCACATTATGGGCCCAGCACAGAATGTATGACTGTATTTGTTCCTGAAGATTTTCTTTTTCTCAAGGTGGGAACTATCCATAAGCAATCTCAATCCTAAAGTGATTTTCATTTGCTGAGGAAATTTGAAGACTCTCTTTTGCCAGTCTGAGGTTAAACACAGAGGGAAATCTAAATGCAATTTTCCTGTTTGAGAAGCAGTTACAATATTTTTAAGCAATTGAAGCTTCAAAATTTCAAATGCAATGTACAGTTAGGACTCGACCACAGGAACTACAGATTTTGCAAAGTTTACCAAACAGTGGAATATCTCAGTGGCTTTCCCGCTGAATACTGAATCTTTGAGTGTTTCATAAGTATAGATGTTCTGGGAGACTTGGTGTAGTTTTATTGGTGTTTGGCTCTTGGCTGGGGCCATTTAAAGTAAATGTTACATGGGGAAAAAGTAAGAGGCAAGATGTTATAACAAAGTGTCAGAGCAATAATACATTTTTAATAGCATTATTTATCAACATTTATTGGCATTTGGAGTTAACAAATACTCTGGTCCATCCCCAATGAGTGTTTGCAGTAAATTCAAAGGACTTGTCTTGCCTCTGGCACAGAGAAGATGACCCAACCAGGATCCCTGTGGCATTGCTGAGATGATCGCCAACAGAGAGAAACTGTTGGGTGTCTGGACACAGAACACATAGATACCATTACCAGTTCCCAATTTTCCCTTAATCCATTCCCCAGGGCTGGATGTTTCCAAACTCACATGTTCGAAACCTAATCATCAACGTGATGATATTAGGAGGCGGGGATCTTTGGGGGCAATTAGATCATAAAGGTGGAGACTTGTGAATAAGATTAGCACCTTTATAAAAGGGGCCCCCAAAAGCTGCTCTGTCCCTTCCACCTTGCAAGGGCAGTGAGAAGGCTTTATTCTATGAACCATAAAGAGGACCCATGACAGACAAGTAAACAAAGGAGACACTGAATCTACCAGCACCTCAATCAACCTCCAGAGTTGTAAGGAAAAAATTTCTGTTGTTTATAAGCCACCCAGTTGATGGTGTTTGTTATAGCAGCTCAAACAGACTGAGACGCTGTTTCCTACATTCAACCCAGGCCTCCTCATGAACTCACCCACTGCAGCAAGTGGATAGTGGCCTCTGAAGACATGTAAATTACACTGTCCACCATGGCTACCAGAGGGGAAGCCACAGGTGACCCATATTCATAGCCACAGCTGATTGGACCATTATGTCATGCATCTGGTCGATGATGTACAGGCCAGGAATCTCCTCTGTGTCCTGGTGGGAGGAAAAAGCTGAGTTGGGCCAATCAGACTTTCTCCTCAGGGAATCTAATCAGGTAAGCAAAAGGAAAATGAGGAGTTTTTAGAGTACGATGGACATGTGCTATTTTTACCTGCCTGGCAATCGATTTTATATTTTTTTCCGGTGATAGCACTCTAATATTCCTTGGGGATTGTCTTCTCTACCTCTTTCAGTTCTTGAGTTTGGGCAAGCTGGTCCTACGTCCAAATTTTGTGGTAGGGCCCCAATTCCAGGCTTGGTCAGTCAACAGACTTTATCCCTGGACCACAATGAACAAAGATGTGAATAAATTAAGGTGTTAGTCTACTGTAACAAAGACCCATTTAACAATAGTTTAAACAAGATAAAAGTTAATTTCTTTCTCATATAAAAACACAAGTAGAGGGTTGGGGTTGTAGTTCAGTGGTAGAGTGCTTGCCTAGCATGTGTGAGGCCCTGGGTTTGATTCCTGGCACCACATAAAAACTAAATAAACAAAATAAAGAAAAAATAAAAATAAAAAAACCCCAAGTGGATATAGCAGCTCTGGTCCACAAAAGTCCTCAGAAGCCCAGGAGCCCAGGTTCCTTCTAGCTTGCTGTTCTTCCTCCTCTTGGGGAGACCCTTGTCCCCACTGCAAACACATTCTAACCAGCCAGAGGCAGGAAAAGGGAAGAGGAAATACAAGTTACACACATCACTTATTGCGCACAATCCATTAGCAGAATGTAGTCCCAAACCACACCTACTTGCCAGTAAGGCCAAAGTGCCAACTAAAGTATTCTACCTGGTTGGAGAAGAGAGGGCTGTTGGGAGAACACAGTGGACCCTGCCATGGCAGCCCTCTTATAAACCGATGGGAGTCTGCTCAAAGATGGATGAACACAGTGGCAAGAGGAGAAGAGAGATGGGAAGGAAATCATTCAGACCCAGGAGACCCAGCTGTGCTGAAAGCCAGCTCTACTTCTCATTATTTGTACATGTGCCAAAAAGAAAGATTCATTTGCTTCCTTCCCCTTCCTTCCTTCCTTCCTTCCTTCCTTCCTTTTCTTACACTAATTTGACTGGGGTGTCTCATACCTAAATCTAAAGAGTTCTGACTAATTCAGGGAAAGATTGGAAAGTAATGGGTCATAAGGAGGAAAGAAGGCAAAAGGACAATGTAAGGGAAGCCAAAGTCATGAGGAAACAAAAACATCAAGACAGAAAAGCAGAAGTCATAGACAGAAATGTCCAGAGAGTCAGTGGATGGTGAGAGGGGAAGAGGCAGACCCACCAAGAAGCCCAGTTACCTGAGCTACCACCTTTCCCCTCAAAATCCTTCCTCCAAGCTACTTTCAGCTTCAAATGACTGCCTAGTGCAATTACAACCGATGGAAAGTTAGATTATTGTTCCTTCTTGGGGTGTCCACTCTATAGGTAAAATATGTTTCTCATCACTGTCAGTCTTGGTCATGTGGTTAGCTTTGGTCAATGTTATGGTTTGGATATAAGCTGTCCCCCAAAAGCCCATATGTGAGACAGTGCAAGACGGTTCAGAGGAGAAATGATTGGGTTGTCAGAATCTTAACCCAATAGTGATTTAATCCCCTAATAGGGATTAACTGAGTGGTAACTGAAGTGGCAGGGTGTGGCTGGAGGAGGTGGGACTTGGGGCGTGGCTTTGGGTATATATTTGTATCTGGCAAGTGGAGCTCACTCTCTCTCTGCTTCTTGATCATCATGTGAGCTGGTTCCCTCTGCCACACACTCTGCCACGATGTCCTGCCTCGCCTCAAGCCCCAAGGATTGGAGACTGCCTTCTATGGACTAAGACCTCTAAAACTGTGAGCCCTCAAATAGACATTTTCCTCCTTTAAAATTGTTCTGGTCAGATCCTTTAGACACAGCAACAAAAAAAAAGCTGACTAAAACAGTCAATAAAATGTGAGGGGAAACTTTAAGAACCAGTATACTCCTCTGTCCACCTGGGCTCCAGAGTGGAGAAAACAGAGCAGAGCTGCAGCTGACTCCTGAAAGACATGTAATATAAGGGAGATATAAATATTTGTTACAGGCCTCTGAGATTTGGGGCTTGTTTGTTACTGGAGTGTAACTTCACCTAAACTGACTGATACACAGTGTCTGTCAGGCCTTTATTTACTGTAGTTCCTGCACATTTTGAAGCCTGATGGTTCATCTTTCCCTGGGTTTTCAGGCACATATTTCCATGTAGTATTTTCTCACTTCTCCTTTTAACCAAGAGGGACTAGGCCTTGAGCAATCACCCTGATATACACTAACTTTGGAGAAAGTGCTATCCATTCAACTAAGAATGACAGGTTTGATATTTCATGATAGCTACCCCTTTTTTTTACCAAGTTCTTTTCTGATTTTTACTCCTCAGTAATTTCTGTACCTGCAAGAGGACATGAAATAGATCCAATGATTATGAAACCAAATAATTACATGATTTCAAGTACAGTAATTTCAACTGACCAAATTTCATATTTGTAAATTTTAGAGAATTCCTGTATAACAAAATCAGAAATGGTTCACTGACAGATGCTGATTTCCCAAACTTACAGATGTTTTAAGTTTTAGTACGTGCCGTACAAATGATATGATGATGATGATGATGATTGTGGTGGTGGTGGTGGTGGTATGAAGGGGTATAAATGTGTGCAGCACTTTATATTTCCAAAGCATGTTTCATATTTACTTTAAATTTATCTCATCATGCAAATGCAATCCCCATTTTACATATTGGGAGACTAGAGATGAGAAGTTGAAGGGACTTTACAAATTATAGAAAATTATAGATCTAGTACTATAGCTCACAGCTCTTGACCTCCTTCTGCTTCTTTCCCACCACTGCATTTGTCATAGCAGGAATCCATGCCAGACCATAGTGGGCACCTACCTCCTTGATAGGCACTGGGGAGGGGCAGTCAGAGACACCATTGATTTGAATACATAAGTGAATACATGAATATATGACTAAATGAAAGGATGCATGAATGGATGGGTGGATGATGGATAAATGGACGAGTAGATATATAGGCAAATAAATGGATGGAGAGGTGGGTGGATGATAAATGGATGAATCTCTTTTGTATGGATGGATGGATGAGGAGATAGATGGATGAGATTCCTGTGGTCTGAGGAAAAGGATGTGATGTTCTCCCAGAGCCTAGAAAGTATGTACAAACACTCCCGATGCTCTACCATTCAGAATGCCCTACACTTAGCAAATATTTTAACCCTGCCTGTCCAGGTAGTTTAGTATTCCCTCACACCCAAGAATACAGAATGTGTTTTATCCACAAGGTCCTCTGTCCTTACTCTATAATTTACTGTGTTCATTTTGCCTCTCCAAACCTCAGTTTCTTCATCTGTAAAATGGAAATGAATGTCACACCTCCCTATAGGGTTTTTGTGAGAATGTATAATATAGACAGATCATTTCGTCAAGTGTCTAGCATATCATAAATTCTCAACAAATAATAACTATCATTATTATTATTCTCTAAAGTTCAGGATAGTTGCCTGTGGAAATAAAAGTCCCCACTAAGCATGCTATATTGTGATTATGGTCTTTAGCCCTTTTCCATTAGTGGTGGAATCTGCGATAATATAATAACCTTTATTTTATTACACAGCCCTTGGAAATTGAGGGTTTCATCCCTGTCAATTAATTCCTTCGCAGCCCACGTTGGCAGTGACAATCAGAATGTCAAAATGTCTCAGAGGATTCCTAGGAAATCTGAGGTACTTCGCGATGAGCCTGCCCTGGGTGAGAGACCAGCCAGAGTGAATCGTTAATACACTTCACAGGAAGAGGGACTCTTTGGAAATGCTAATACAATGAACCTGAAAGGCAAACTCCAAGTTTCCTGCTCAGTGATCAGAGAGGGGCTCCCAGAGCTGGGGCGTTTTTTCCGTTATGGAGGCTGGGGACCCTGCTTCCTCACCCAGCCTACCCTGGGAGGAACAACCTATCCTCAACCTGTTACAGCTGCCCTGTGTGCGGCCCCCAGATACTTACAGTCACAGTCACCTGGACCCATATCTGCTCCAAGGAGCTAGCACATTTCCGGAGAAGGTCTCGCCAAGAAACCACTCTGGAGTGAGAAAGGAACTATCTGGAGAAATGAGAGAGCCAGCCAGGAGTGCCCTCTGGAGCCAGGCAACCTCAGTTCAAACCCCGGCTCCCCACTTCCTGTCTGTGCGGCATCATGCCCATTAACCTTCCATGCCTTTCTTTTCTCATTTGTAAAATGCATATAACAGCACCTACCTCCCAGGGTTGTGTAAGGATTTCATGATTAAATAAATATAAAGCACTTAGAACAATGCCTGGCACATGGAAAGCACTGTATAAAATGTTTGCTGTTATTATTCATTCTTTGTTATTTTCCTTCATTCATGCATGCATTAATCCTTCCACCCATCCATTGATTCTTGCACTCATGCATGCATTCCTCCAACACTCCTGTCTGAACCCTCATTAGCAGATGAGGCATGTTAAAAATGAATATTAAATATCAAGGTTAGGTTTGAAAGAGCTGTGAAAGGTAGCCGGGAATGGTATCCTAAAACTCCTCTTTGTACAGGCAACATGCTACCTAATCTTCAACTGCAAGCCTCTGGACGTGTGGTTTTCTCTTCTGGGATGCTTCTCTCCCTGGAAAACTCTTACTCATCATTCAAGGCCCAGTTCAAGGGTCAATTCCCAAGTGAAATTTTCCCAACATCCAGGCATAACTTCTTTCTCTTTTTCCCCCCTTAATGAGTAAATGATTGATGGGATTAATAAAGGCTCCCAATGTGCTTTGTTCATGTTAACATTATAGTATCTTTTTTTTTTTTTTTTTTTTGTACCAGGGATTGAACCTATGGGCACTTAACCACTGAGCCCCATCCCAGCCCTTCTTTACATTTTATCTAGAAATAGGGTCTTCTGAGTTGCTTAGGGTCTTGCTAAATTTTTAAGCTGAACTTGAACTCATGATCCTCCTGCCTCAGCCTCCCAAGCCGCTGGTATTACAAACATGTGCCACCCAGCCCAGCAGTCAGTATCATCTTGATTTCAAGTAACTGCTCATGCTTTTCCTCTGCCTGAAATACTCTTTCCCCCATGAGTAGATCAATTTCTCTTTATCCTTCAGGTCTTGATTTAGAAGTCACTTCTTCCAGAAAGCCTTCTTTGATTTACCAAGTATTGTTTAGGGACCTCTCCTTCAAGCTCCCCCAGCCCCAGCTCCTCCCCCATCACTGATGCAGCTCATTTCTGCCTTGCTTGACTGCTGCTCCAAGGAGCTGCATCTCCTGTGAGATCAGGGTAAGGTGGATCTTACTCACTGCTACATTCCCCACACACAGTTGGGTCAGCTACATGTGTCTACAATATGAATTGTGCCTCCAGAGAGTTGTCCAGTACACAACTGTGTTTGGTAGCTGTGCCCTAGAATGGTGCTGGATGCTGAAAAGGCACTTGGTAAATACCTGGTGAATTCATCAATGGTGGTGGGGCTCAGAAATCCTCAGGTCCCTGTGCCTTGTGTCTCTCCATTGCTGCTTCAGGCCCTTCCAGGATGAGAAAGGTGTTAGAGGCTGTAGTCCTCCTTCTCCTTTGGGAGGTATTCTGTATTTGTGGGGCTCTCAGAGCACCTGGTAGAAACCAAGGCGCTTATCTTGTTAATAGAAAATCCTGAGTGCTTCCTGGAGGGCAAGTGGGCCCCACATCCATCTCCCTCCTTCTCTGACAAAGAGCAATGAAGTCCCACTCCTCCAAATATTCAGGCACCAAGAACCAGAAGGCAGACAGGGGAATGGTTAAGAATGAGCCCACCACATTTCCAAAACCAGCCTCACTTCCTATTAGCAGTGTGGCTTTAGGCAGTTTGCTCCACCAATCTGAGCTTCAGTCCCTCATCTGTTTAAGGATGATACCTCATGGGGAAGGAATGACGATTAAATGAAACAACACATGTAATCTGCCTGGCACAGATTAAATGTTCTAGCAAGGTTTGCTGTTATTATTATTCATCATCTTGTCAGAGTCAAATGGGAGCTCCGAACAGATGTGTAATGTGGCTTTGATCCATCCCCACCTCTATCCAGGCCTTCAGTGAGGCCCAGAGGAAAGTGGGGGTGTGTCAGAACCACAATCTGGCATAAGAGCCAGAAACTTCTGACACCTTTCAAGGAGGTTCTTCCCATTGCATCACCCATAAAAGGTCACCGCTGAGTGAGAACTTACCTCATTCCTTTTCTTGGCATCTGGAGGCTACATACAGCCCAGGGTAAGCCAGGACTCGAGAGAAATTCTGCCTCTGATTGGCACTTTCCAGCTTTGTGACATGAGTGAGTTGCATAGCCTCTCTGAGCTTTACTTTTCATCTTCTATAAGATGAGAATAATCGTACCAACTCCTGCCTTCCTGTGAAGAGTCAGTAAGGATGAGACCATGCAAAGAGAACACTTAACGTGCTGGGGTGTTAGAGTAAGAACTCCCTGGTTGCTATTATGTTACTAGCAAGTCTTAGGGTTCATGGCTGTTGGAGGAGAAAGAAATGTAAACTATGTCCTTGACAGAGGCTTGTAGGTGAGCACAGCCCCATTCCTGTCTCAGGCCTGGTCCCTCCTCCACGGTGGGATCCCTCCCTACTCCCCTACCGGCTGCACCTCTTACCCCTCCCAGGCAAGCCGGGGCCTGCCTCTTCTTTCCTAGTGTCTCTTACGAGGAACATTACACTCAGAGACTGCCGGCTGACTGTGAAAATGTCCTCTCTCCAGCATTCTGGGGCTTGTGAAATGCAGTTCTTACCTAATGCCAGAGGAGCCCAGGCTGCTCCAGGCTCCCCCAGGTTTGCCGAGGCGGGCTGGCTGCCTGGGCTTGCTCTGTCTCCTGCAGGCAGACAGAGACCTGCTCTGTGTTGTATGACAACACACTGCTAAGTGGCTTCTGTGTGCTTTGCTCTCCCTGTCTGCAGCCAGAGATGGTGACTGATCCTTGGGGATTTCTGACAGACCTGGGTTCTGTTCCCAAGTTGGCACTACCTGCCCTCATGCAAGTATCTTCCAAAGAGCTATTAGTTCTCCTAGGTCCAAGAATATCCTGAAAGTGCAGGGTTCTCTCCACTCTGTCATACTTGGGAGGTGGTCCCAGGGGAATGATCTGGGGGATTATAAAAGAGGGGAGGACTTAGGCTCATCCCTGGCTCTCACCTCCTACCAGCTTCTCTTCCAGAAGCAGATCTGGGGATCCTATTGCCAGCTGCCCAGAGGTCTGAGAAGTTGTCAAAACCACTGAGCCTGATGTGTATAACTGCAGGAGATGCCAACCGTCTCCTCCAGATGTGGGCTAAAAATACAGAGGAGCGAAGGCCCTCAGTAATGGAGACTTTAAGAGCCTGTGACATGCGGCAACAGCTTCGCTGCTGCTAATGAGCTCTGAGCAGATCGATGCTGGAGCCCCAAGTGAGCGAGTGGGCTAGGAGCAGGGACAGGAGTGTCACTCGGCATTTGTCCATCCTCACTCAGAAATCTGGAATGTTGGTGTGGGCCAGGAGCGTGGAGACCAGCTTGCATGACCCCTTGATGCTCAGATGGAGAGACTGGGGCCAAGTGACTGGAGAGGGGACCTCCTAGAACCCTTTCTTCTCTCTGTATCAGGGAGCATCAGAGGACTGAAGGGACTCCAACCAGACCTCTGCTTCTCTGGCTCCCTGCCCTGTGCCCAGCTCTGTGTTTTAGAGCCTAGCACAGAACTTGCATAGAGAAATCCAGCACAAAGGTGATAACTGACCAAATGAATAAACAATTAAATAAATGGATAAATAAATACCTGTCTCATTGCATGTGGCTCCCTAGTGATGGAAACCGTAATTCAGTTTTGTTTTGTTTTGGTACCAGGGATTGAACCGAGGTGCGCTCAACCACTGAGCCACATCCCCAGCCCTTTTTTATATTTTATTTAGA
>JAJEJO010004515.1:28183-52552 GCA_020662805.1 Glaucomys volans | reverse complement strand
GCTCTGGAGTAATGAGCCTCCCTCACTCCACAGACAACTTGGCTGAGAGTGCTGATGAAGGCTTGCCTGGGGCCAGGGGAGACCAGCAGTGCAAGGGAGGAGGCTCTGTCCCCAACCCCTCCTTGCCCAGTGCTGCTCTGTGTGGAGCCGCTGCCTGTCAATTAGGCAGCCTCAGTATAAGAGACTCTCCTTCCTCATGCGATACATGTCACATCCGGGAACGATCAAAACAGCTTTGCTTTGGCAAAACGTCTTGTGCTGCATGTTTGTTCTTTGGTGTCTGAGTGTAACTCCTGTTGTTTCTCAGACACCTGTGATTTGCTGGTCTCTGACAGCCATTACCTGCTCAAAGTCTCTGCCTGCCACACAACCCACCTGGTGGCACCCCATTCCTTCTCTGCCATCCCTAGAGCTGTAAATGCCTCTCTAGGCCACAGGGGTTGGGGCCAAGACTGAATCAGACACAGCTGGTAAGGATGGCAAATTTTAGTAATCACCTCTTACCATTTGGGAACAACTACTGTGTGCCAGGTGCTTTGAATGCCTTGTTTTCAATCTTCCCAACAATCCCACAGTTAAGGCTTATTATCTTTATTTGTCTAAGGCATGCAGAACTGGCCCACATCCACAATGTTGATAAATGTGAAGGGTAGAATTTGAACCCAGATCTCTGCTACCAGAGCCTGAGCGCTTGCCACCAAGGTCAGGCTGCTTCACTGCAGCTCACTGTCTCTCCAGCCAGCTGATCCTGAAGGAAGGTGCTTGGGACAGCTGGGATTCAACATAGGCCCTGGGGGAAACCATGGTGATCAGCTCATTGGATCCCACCCCTGTGGAAAGACAGACCCCTTCAGGAATGCTAGGCCCCCAGTGCTGGTCTCCAGAACTTGGACCCTGACCAACCCCTCTCAAAGGCAGCTCCTCACCTGTCTCTTGCAAACTCAATCATCTTAAGCTCTGACACCTTTAATCCCCATCCTGGCTTGATCCCTTGGCCTCCCCTACTCTCCCACCAGATCTTCACTTTGAGTTGATGCATGTCAACAGCCAATCATAAGGGGTGCAAGCACAACCTCAGGTAAGGTTCCAGGGCCCTTTCCTGTCCCCTGTCCCTGCTCTCTCCATGTTCTGGAACCCCTGAGGGGGTGAGAGCCAAAGAAGATACTGGGCCTCTATTTTGTGCCAAGTCATTTAAGGGCAGAGTCCTCTTTCATTCCCTAGTGCCTGGAATCCCAGTAGGCTCTCAGAAAATCTGTGTCAAATAAGAATACCCACAGGTGCTATTGTTGGCTGAGCTGCACTGAACATTTCATTTACAAGATACAACTTAGCTCTGATAGTAACTAGTCAAAGGGGGGATTGTTTTTCCCACAGATGAGGAAACTGAGGCTCTGGAAGACAGAGCATGTGCCACAGACCACAAGGAGGAGTGGAGCCAGATTGCAAACTCCAGGCTGCCTGACCCTAAGCCTACACTCCTTAATGCCCATCCCAGACAACCTCCTTCACCCAGGCAGCAGGTGAATGGAGTCTCATTGCATCCCCAGTCAGCTGCACCAGCCTGACCCCTCTCCACCATCTCCCAGGCAGCTGGGGTCCTTTGCCCATGCTGCCCTCTCTCTTGTCCCACAGGTTCAAAGCAAAGCCTCTCCCAATAAGACTTATTATTTCTAATCTTAGGAGAGAGCCCTCAGTTCAAAGCCATTTCCAATTCCATTCAAGTCAAGGAACAGTTCTCACTTTGCCTCTCTGACCCCCCTACCGCCCCCACCTCCTCCTTCAACTGGCGCCAATAACGCAAGATAAATCTTTCCTCAGAAATATAATAGTTGTTCTTCCTCTTCCCGTTGAAGCCTCTGCCAGGTAATTAGCATACGCTGACACCTTGATAGACGAAAAGAAAGGCATGAGATAATTCCCTTTTTCTTTAACCATTATAGTATGAAGCAGCTTTTCAATTTGCCAGTTACCCAATCCGGCATTCCTGAATGCAGCCCACCGTGTGACATGTTATTCTAGCTGATCCTACCATCTCTGGTATTCATGGCCAACCCCAGGTCACACTTGACAGAGAAAATTCTCCCTCTTCACACTGACACCTTTCTGGCAGGAGAAGCAGCCAGGGTCCAGATGATCTGCAAACGGTAGGGATGATGCGGTCATCCTTGGTTGGGCAACCCTGTTGGCAGCCTCGAGGCCTTGCAAGGGCCTGCCTAGCTCCAGTGGTCATTTTTCTGAATCCCCCTCTCCTTCCCCACCTTTTCCTGGTCCCCCAAAGAAATTGACTTTTGACCAACCTCAGGGAGTCCATTTGGTGTGGCAGGAAACTCGGTTTGCAATTAATGGTTTTCTTTCTTCTCTTCTCACCAACACACCACACACACACACACACACACACACACCCTGTATTTGTGAGCCTGGCACCTTGGGGCTGTGCCCAACCTCTTTGGAGGAACTGTCCCTCCATGGCCATAGACATGCTCATAGTGTGATTTTCTCCTAGACATTTTTGGGGATAATAGGGGGAAACAAGTACCTTAATTCCTTCATTTTATAAACCATTTAAGTGCTTATTATGTGCTGGGTACTATTCTAGATATTGGAAATACAGATATGAACAAGACAGGCAAAGGTCCAGCCTCTCCAAGCAAAGGTTCAGCCTCTCCAGTCCAAGGAAGGATACGAGATATATACATATTTTTTTAATCTGGTACTGGAGATTGAAAAACCCAGGAGCATTCTATGTATGAGCTGCATCCCTAGCCTTTTTTAAAATTTAACTTTGAGACAGGGTCTTCCTAAATTGCCCAGGCTAACCTTGAACTTGTGACCTTCTTGCCTCAGCTTCCTGACTGGCTGGGACTACAAGTGTGTGCCACCATGCCCAGCTGAAGGAATTATTACTAAGCCAGTAGAAGACATGATTTTGGATGGCGATGTGTGCTTTTAAGGGAAACAAGTGCAGAGATAGTGAGGGAGAAGGAGGACTATCTTTGACAGGGTGGCCAAAGAGGGCCTGGGATCTGAACTGATTCGTGGATGAAGGCCTTCAAGCCAGCCATGGAAATGCTGGGGAATATGTTTCTGGAAGTGGGAACAGGGGTGCTAGAGTCACAAATGCCCTGGGTCTTGCATCAGGCCCAGCTTCTTTGAAGGGTCTGTTCCACTCTACATAGCTTTGACTCTCCCTAGTATTACAAGGGTTGGGCAGGGTAGGACAAGACATTTGCTCATCCATTTGGTGAGATAGACAAATAGTTGCCATTGTCTACCAGCCAGCCAGGACCTCCAAGACCAGGGGGCAGGCGTCAGATGGTCATTCTGCCAATGGCTGCCTGA
Organism: Glaucomys volans; assembly: GCA_020662805.1. Classification (NCBI taxonomy): domain Eukaryota; kingdom Metazoa; phylum Chordata; class Mammalia; order Rodentia; family Sciuridae; genus Glaucomys; species Glaucomys volans. The sequence goes on along the minus strand of JAJEJO010004515.1, from coordinate 49,213 downwards.
GGAAATTTCCAGCCCCCATCCTTCACCTGCCTTTCTGAAGGACAGGTACAGTCCAGGCAGGAGGCTCAGATGCCTCAATCTCTCCCCTTCCTGGTTTGCCAGTGGGCCCCTCTTCTTGGCTGGCCTCGGGCTAGAGTAGGGCATGGAAGTTAGAGCCTGCAGGTGGTCTCTGCTAGTGCAGATCCTTACCTCTCCTTCAGCTAAGATGTTTTTGTTTTTGTTTTTTGTTTATCAAGGATACTCAGCAAGCAGAGGGAAGAACAGAAAGGGGTTGAAAAAAAGGGAAATGCAGAAGCTGGGAAAGGGGTGTTCCCAGAGCTGGGGTTCTTGACTCTAGAGGAATTGAACCTCTGGGGACTTAAACCCACCCAACCCCCATCACCTCTGTGGCTCAAGTTGCAGGATGGATTTCAGACAGTGCTGGTGTGCTCACTGGTGCTGGTGGGAAAGATAGCTGTGCTAGCTGTTTTCCTGGGGACAGGGGCATCACACAAAGCCTAGAGCCCAACTGAGCTTCATCAAGTCTGCTTCTTCTGCTTCCCAGAGGGTCCTATTTGGATTTTCTGATGGCCCAGCCTCTGAGTTCCTGTCCCCACCTCCCCCACCACCATCTTTTCACTTGGAAATCAGAGTGATTTTTAAAATTATGTGTGAATCAAATTATACCACTTATGGTTAAAAACCTCCACTAATACTATGATGGACAAAAGAAGGATGGTCTAAATACAGGGGTGGACCTTATGAACTGCTGCCCAGACCTCCCTTCAAGGGAATTTTGTTGCCCCAGGTACTGAGGTACTGTTGACAGAAGGCTCCAGCACTCAGTCGCTCTAGGGGTCCCAGCATCCTCCAAGGTCATGCCCCTGGCAGACATCTACACTTGATGTGGGATGTGAAAGGCCAGCCGTCAGCCCAACTCCAGACAACCCTGAAGAGCCATTCTAGTTCTAGAGCTCCGCACAAATTGGCCAAGGTTGGTGCTGGGCCTGTAGCCCAGCTCTTCTCCCTCTGCCCGTTCCTGCCTCCTCCTCCCCCTCTTCCACAGGCATTTAGCACAGTGTCTGGCACACAGCAAGAACTCAGTAGTTCCTACCTACATCTACCACAGTGATTGAACACAGACAGCACAAATTAAATATTTGTGAAAGAAAGGATTGAAAGAAAAAATCAATGAGGCAGTGTCTACCAGTAGGTTTCACTCTTAGAACCTCCCCCCTCGGGGGTTCCTTCAGTTCCCCTGTTTCCCTGTTCTCTCTGGTGACCTGTCCAGAGGTCCAAGGCCACAAGGATCTGGTGACAGGATAGTTCCTATCTGTCCACTGCTGTATGTAAGCCCTGGGATCACAGCCTCTCTGACCATGGGCAGGGGGTAAGTGGTTATTAGCCAGGGCTCTGGAGATAAACTACCTGGGTCTGAGTCAGATAAACATCAGGGAGTGCATTTCTGGGTCTCCCACTATACTTAGTACCCAGTATGGGCATGAGCAAAATGGGTTGGATGCCACAGAGAAGGTGCCCCCAGCCTCACTCTGAGGGTTTCTGCCTAGTCACTCAGCATTTGCCTTCTCCTTTCCAAGCCTCAGAACTACCACTATTCTCTCATGTGGCAGGTGGAGGTGAGGAAGGAAGACCATGGTGGTCATCATCATTCATCCTATACCCAGGGCTCCCTGCCCACTCCCAAGCTACCCTGCAGCCTCTCTGCTTGTGAATTCTGACCAAACCCAACCTTTACTTTGGTGCCTCTTCTCCTCACTGCAGGATCCAGTGGAGTCCCCTCCTCCACACAGCCTGTGACAGGGGGAGGCCACACTGTGCTCTCCCCTTCCTGATCACCCACTACATATATCAACCAAATCCATTTGTTACACTGGCCTTTGATTGGATTCTGCCATGGGTTGTTGTCTCACCTACCTGCCAGATCTTCCCAAATCAACAACTATAATAATGCTCCTTCACATCCAGGAATCCAGTGGGCAACCATACAAAGGGCTTCCACTTCTTTTATCTCTCTCTGTCTCCAGACAGGGGGCAGGATGAGAGTCATCCTCCTTACTCCACAGATAAGGCAACCAAAGCTCCAAGAAGTTTACCCCACCTCATTCCCCTTTACCATTTCAGTAACTGGCACCACGACCCACCAACACATCCAAGCCCCAAACAAGCATCACCACCATCCTTTGCCTCATCCTTTCTTCCACAGCTAACAGTCCCCCACCATGCTGATGACATCTCAGTCTCTCTTCAGACGACTCCTCTCCAGCTCGACCTCCTTGGCTCATGTGAGATGACCACACCCCTCTCCTGGAAGATTGCAATGTTCTCCCACCTGCCTCTGCATGGCCCTGCCCATTCTGTGTGTTACATCAGAGTGGCCTTTCTCTATGACATTCACATACTCATTCATTTATTAAAAAAATAGTTACCGGGCCAGGAATATAGCTCAGTTGGTAGAGTGCTTGCCTCACAAGCACAGGCCCTGGGTTCAAACCCCAGCACCACAAAAAAATAAATAAATAAAAATAAAGTTACTGAGTCTACTCGGTGTCAAGCACTGCTCTAGATGCAGAGTGTACAGCAATGAACCAAATAAAACCATTGCCCTCATTGAGCTTGTGTTCCAATGCAAAGGTGAGGGACCAGTGATAAGTAATCAAGTAAATATACATTATTTGATAATGATAATTGCTATGGAAATAAAGCAGAGGAGGAACCTAGGGAAAGCAGAGGAGGGAAGCAGGGAGTACCTAGGAAGGAGATGTGCTTGTTATTATTCAGTAGGACAGGGAAGGATGAGCAGGTGTCTGAAAGAGCTGAGAGAGTGAGCCCTGCTGATGCCCAAAGCTGTTCCAGGCAGTTGGAACAGCAAGTGCAAAATCCCGAGGTGGGATCATGCTTGGCAAGTTTCCATTTGAGGAAATGCACAGAAACCAACAAGACTAGAGGAGCAAGAAAAGAGGGAAAGATTGGTGAAAGGTCACCATAATTTGTGGGGTCTTTAGGCTATCATAAAAACTTTGGCTTTGACTGAATGAGACATTGAAGGTTTGTGCAAAGGAGTGACATGATCTACCTTCCATTTTAACAGTATCCCTCTACCTGCCCTGCGAAGAACTGACCATATGGGGACAAGGATTAAGCAGGGAGACCAGTTAGCAGCTATTGTAGCAATGCGGAGGAGAGATGGTGATGGCTTGAACCAACATGGTAGCTGTGGAAGTGGTAAGATGTAGTCAGACACTGGATGAGTTATGAAGGAAAAACTGACATTGTTATGAAGGATGAATTGCATGTGGGGTGTGAGAGAGAAGAGCAGGAATGACACCAAGAATGAGGCAGATTTTACCTTGTCACCCCACTATTCCCCAGTAGTTCTGCCCAATCTCTTCCCATGGATTGTGAAGTTCTTCATGATAGGAACCTTCTCCTGTCACCTTCCCCACACCACGGTCCAATCTCCAGTAACACTGAACAATAATACTGTTTAACAGTCATTGAATGTTAACCTCAAGTCCAGCCTGGTCTTAGCACTTTGCCAATGACTTCTCATTCATTCTCCACAACAATCCAATGAAACGGATCCCATTATTAACCCCATATTATTCATATACCTATTTAACAGAAGAAGACACTGAGGCATGGAGAGGTTAAAAAACTTGACCCAGGTCACAGAGCAAATAAATAACAGACCCAGGACTTGAACCCAGGCTTCTGACCAAAGTTGTTTCTCTAACCACCATGGGAAATTGAAATTTTAGTTCCAAAAGCATCCATGATGTCACTCTTTTAACTTCTGTGCCCTGAAACAGGCAATTCCACAGGCCTAGAACATTCTCCTTCCAATTCCTCATGCACCCTTCAGCCCCTCATCCATATCTTTGGCTAAATTGCCTTCCTGTGGGAATCCAGGTGGGAGTACCTCTACTCTGTGCTCCCATTGCTGCTGTGCCTGCTCTGTGTCAATTCTACACACCTGGGGGGAAGTCTGTATGGACCTGGCTCTTCTCCATCAGACAGGTGCACTCTGCACAGAAACCAGGTCTCCTTGCCTCGCAGCTGTATTCACAGAGTGAGGAACAGTGCTTGGCACATAGGCACTAACTAATGATCTATTGACAGATGAATGGGACAGAAACACAGACATTCTACCTCTGAGAAGGATACAGCTTCTATCCACGCTCTACTAAATTCCTAGGTCTGTGCTCCACCACTTGGCCTTCTTGTAGCCCCTATTCTCCCTGTTACATAGTAGACAATTGTAGCTAGCATTCACTGAGTGCTTACTTTATAGTTTAAGTACTTTACATACATGCATTATCTCATTTAATTCTCCCAACATATCCATGACATGAATATAATTATCTCCATTTTACAGATAAGGAAACTGAAGCTTTCAGTAAATTCCCAAGGTCAGAATGTGGTCCTAGAGAGTTAAACAAATAGTTGGTGAATTGAACCCGACATTGGTGTTAACCTGTGTCTGCTTTCTCGGTGGGTTCGACTCTCAGTTCAAAGTCTGGCACAGAATGGGCGCTCAACAAGTGAGCAAAGCCGCAGTCCAGCCTGTAGGCTGGAGAGGAAGGGCTCCTCACTCCTCATTCCTCTCCTCCAGAGCTCCCACTTCTCATTCATTTCCCCTTCACACCCTTAATAAAAGCCCTGAGATTGACCGATTGAAGGGTGTGATTTCCCCGGGAGATCAGCATCATTTACATGGGAACATTCAAACAGGAACAGAATTCTTCCGTGAGGGCATAAGCTTCAGAAGACAGCTGTGGATGAAGAGAAGGAAGTGCGGAGGGATGGGGAACGATCCTTTATTTATTTATTTCTCTCTGGGAGCCTTCACCTTTCATTAAAACAGCCTCCGGATGTAGGTGCAATCAAACATTCATTAGACAAGCAAGGTACATTTTTAAAAAACTAACAACGCCCAAACAGACGCACGCGCGCGCGCGCGCGCGCGCGCACACACACACACACACACACACACACACATCCATACATGCAGCAATAATCAATCTGCGAAATGAAACGGATCCTTCAGGCGAGAAAAGCAGATTGTGTTCCTTCGCACGAGGCTCCCCAGGCCCTGCGTCCCCCGCCCCTCGTGACCGCGGCTCCCGCACTGGCTTGCGCGTGCCCGCCGGGTCCCTTAGCTGACTGCCCCTGAGCTATGACTTCCGATCTCCAGCACCTGCGTGTGGTTGGGCCTTCAGAACTGCAGGCGATGCCCGGCAGCCGGGCTGACACTCGGGGGTCCTTCCAAGCCTTCCTACTCCCCGCCTATGCAGGGTTTCCTCACCGATCTGAATCGCACTGCGTTCTCGCATCTGTTCGAAAATCTTGACTGGAGGCTGAACTGGGTACTAGGGGTCCTCTGCACAGGGCAGTGGGCATTTCCCCTGAGCCTGCCGCTTGGAAAGGTGGGGTTGGGGGACTGCTGTCCAGCAATATTGGCTCACCCCTCCCCTCAACCAGGACCGGCTTCCTGGAGGAGAGGACGGCAGCGGAGCCGGGAATGGGGGCAAGGAAGTGGCTTGACAGATGGGGAGTGGGAAGCTCTTCCCAGCATATGGGGCCGCGTGGGTGGAAGGAGTCTAGGCTGGGTTGGGGGATGGGGGCAGAGGGCTGCGGAGACAGTCCCTGGAGCGGGGACACGCGCTGGAGTGGGGGGTAGGCGTGTGAACGGGATGAAGAGGGGAGGAGGTAACCCCTTAAAGGTGGGGGCGGGGGAGTGGGGGTGGCCTTGGATGTGCTCACCCGGGAGCCCGAGGAAGGCGCTGCTCGCCCAGCGCCTTGCACAACGGCGCCCCCTGATGGCGCCTCGTGCATTAGTCACGGTTTCCATTTTCTTCAGAAATCAGTTTTAATAGAACCCCTAATAAGCGCTTCCTAGGAGACCGGCGCTGGACTGAGATCTCCTTTGGGGGATGCCGCCCTGCCCCATTTTACAGCTAAGGGAGCAGAGGCCCAGTGAGGTCATGCAGACTTGGCAAGAGCCAGGATTCTAATCCATGCATCCATTCACTCAACAATTAAAAGTCCCTACTGCATGCTGGGGACTGGTGATACTGCAGTACACAGATGGACAGGTCCCTGGCCTCCGGGGGCTTATAGTCTAGGTGAGGAGACAGCATGCAAGTAAACAAATAAATGAGCAAAATAATTTCAGTGCAGAGGGAGAAATAAACCAGGGTGTGGAGCTAGGGAGCAACTGTGCTCTCTTGCTTCCCCCAGCCTGCCTCCCCCTCATTGCTCCCTGGAGGACCAGGATTTGTCAGCCTTGGCTTCAAGGCAGTCAACAAAGGAAGGTGGCTCTGGGGGTGGAACACAGGTATGGGGGTGTGCCCATTCCCAAGGCCAGAGCGCCTATCATCACTGACAACCACTCATAGGCACCTGCAGTGCCAGGCTTTCCCACTGTAGCCAATTGAATTATTTCCCCAACTCAACCCAATGAGTTTTTAATCTGTCTTTATACAGCAGCTGAGTTGGCCAGTGCTGGGATTTTTACCGAGTTTTCTGTTCATTGATCCTGCCTCCCCTGGCCGCTCTGACCAGTGAGACTCTGAGATGGAGGCGGGAGGGGTCCCTGCTCTAGAAAAATTTAGGGAAGCACCAGGGCTTTCTGTGGATAGGGGCCTGCAGCATGCAGGCGTCAGATGCTCAGGATTTCAGGGGCACAGCCCTTAAGGCTAGGCTGCTGTCAGGGTATAGGGGTTTAGTCTGAAGTGCAAAGTCTACAATTCCAGCTCAGGAGATGGGGCTGTCTCAGCAGAAACAGGTACTGTTTGTCTGGGCAGCTTTGCAGCTCCAAAGGGAGAGATGAAAAGATGAAGACAAGGCTAAGATGGCCTGGGACAAGGATAGGTCAGGAGGGAAGGGACTGGTCCCAGTTATTTATAAGCCATGTGCCCAGGGATGATTACTTGGTCTCTTCTCATGTGTAAAATAGGGGTGGCTGCCGAGAGTATTGAATGAAGTGGTCTGTGCACGGAGCCCCCACATAGCAGACGCTCAGTAATGTCAGCTGTTATTAATATCATTATCTGTAACATGGGAGTAGGAGGCCTGGCTCTGCTTCCTGGAGAGATCTCTTGTGAAACTTAAATGGACAGAGGTGCCAGGCCCACGTGAGGGACTATTGTTGTTGATTCCTGGCCAGCTCAGTGATGCTAATAAAGGTATGAGGAGGCGTCAGGTAGGTACATAAAGCCAGTCCCTCCCCCATTTGGTCAGTGACAGACACAGTCTCAGACAGCTGTTCAGACTTGCAGCTTACATACACCCTCCTTTGCTTTTAAACCAGCCCAAAAGTGGAGAGTGTGGGACAGAGACTTCCACACGAGACTTTTCATCTGCCATGGCACTAAAGGATATTTGAGTGACCTTTCAGGTATGCCAATCTGAATATCATTCATTGCCCTGGGGCAAGCCCCAATACCTTTGCAGGGCCTAAGACTATCTTACAATCCTGTCTTGGCTACTCTTGCCTCTGCCTTTTTTTTTTTTTTTTTTTTTTTTTTTGGTACCAGGAACTTAACCCAGGGGCCCTTAACCACTGAGCCACATCCCCAGCCCTTTTTATTTTTATATTTTATTTAGGGTCTCTAAGTTTCTCAGGGTCTGGCTAAGTTGCTGAGACTAGCCTTGAATTTGCAATCCTGCCTCTACCTTTGTATATGCAATACAGTTTCTTTTATAAATTCAAACCCTTTGAGAACAGGAATTTTATTGTTTCATCAATAGTAGATGATCAATAAATATTTGTTGAATAAAATTAACTCCACACTAGTTGATTCCTTCCCACTGCTGAGGCTGGCTGATCAAGCCTCTCGTTTCCCCTTCTAAAGCATACTACATTCCCCTTGAAATCTATATGTTTGCGTCCATCTCCTTTTCCAGACTCTAAACTCCACAAGGGCAGAGGCAGTTCCTTGTTTACCACTTTTTCTTCTCTTTTCTTGGTACTGGGGATTGAACCCGGGGGTGCTTTACCAATGAACTACATCCCCAGCCCTTTTTATTTTTTCTTTTGAGACAAAGTCTCACTAAGTTGCTCAGGGGCTCACTAATTTGTTGAGGCTGGCCTTGCACTTGGAATCCTCCAGCCTCAGCCTCCTTGAGTAGCCCAGGTTATAGGCATGTGCTACCATGCCCAGCATTACAGCTCTATCTGCAGCACTACTTCTTATGTAGTAGGTACTCTGGAAAGATCCTGAATAAGTAACTGGATGGCAGTACTTGTCTCCCGTCTGAGCCCTTCCCACTGACCCTCCATCCCCATCTTCTGGTGAATGACTTTCAGTGTCTTAGGATCAGCTCTTCACTCCTCCACCTCTTCTTTTAACATGTCTTCCTTCTTAGTCATCCATTCCCAGGCCACGTCCCAGGCACTTTCAGGCTTGGTTGCCCCTCCGTGATTAAGAGAAGAGCCCTCATTGTCCCTGCTCTGGCTCTGAGGGCAGGCCTGGCCTTCTTCCCACCCTCCAAACTCTAGTCTACAAACAGGGAGGCTGGGCACCCCTCTGCACCTCCAGCCAGCCAGGCCTAGCAAATGCCAAGTCATTGCTGGCTGGTGCCTGTCTCCAGCTTCTCTAGCCTGAGGAACCGCCAGGAGCAAACCCAGAAGAGCTATTCTGGCAGCATCCAAAGCGCTTCAAACCTGAAGCCAAGGGTGTCTGCCTCCTTTTCTGCAAACTCGCATCTCCATAAGGGTGGTTGGAGGTCCAAAACTGGGAACCAGACCTGGGTAGAACCACCAGTACTGTACCATCTTGGTGCCACCTGCCCACTCCACCCTCCAATGCCAAGGGCCCCTGGAGGCATGCTGGTAATGAAGCCTAGTTTCTCCATGGGGCCCTCCCTGCTAAGGAACTGCCAAGGGTACATCTGCAGGGCTGCGCCAAAGCTGCAGTGCCTGTGAATGCTAATCATTAAGCCCCTACAAACTGCCTGTAGATAACCATAATCCCTCGTATTTATACAGCCCTGAGCACATTTCAAGGCATTTTCATATATATTATCTCATATGATCTCCCACAATAATCCTATTGGGTAGTTCTGGGAAGGGAATTAGTGTCCTTGTTTTGAAGAGGAGAAAACCAAGACTTAGGAGAGAATCTTGTCTGAGGTCACACAGCCTGTGAGGGCCAGAGTTGGACCAGGATGCAGGTTCCTGATAGTCCAGGGCTCTTAACTGTCCCCTTGCCCAGGATCCAGATGCTGAGGTCTGAAGCAGCCTACACAGTGCAAACCCTTCTGGCTCTTCTGCCCATTCCATTCTTTCAACTATGACAAATAGTTATTGGGCACATTTATGTAATCTGAATTATCTATTTAACTCCCCAACATAACCATATAACACTGGCAATATTATCAGCCTCATTTTATAGATGAGGTGTTCAAGATCAGAGAAGTTAGGAAACTTGCTTGGAGTCACACAGTCTGTTCAGAATCAGGATACAATTCTAATCTGTTTGAACAATCTTAGACTTTAATCCTTACTGATAGGTTCTTCCTGGCTTAACTGAGGATCCTACTCAGAACACCAACTTCTTCCTTGGAGTTCAGGATCACGGGGGCAAATCTCTTTCTGTAGTTCTCTGCACTCACAGGTCACCATGTGCTCACCCACTGATTTGACAAATATTTATGAAGACTTACTCAATGCCTGGCAATAAGAATGCCACTGTTCCCAGTGACCTGCTCTCCTGATCTGGAGTAGCTAGCCCAGGCTGGGGAAATCTAGGATGTCTTCCTAGAAGGAGCACCCAAGATGAATACTGAAGGATGAGTAGGGCACAGACGGCAGAGAAGAAGGTGTGAGCCAGTTCCAAGCTAAAAGAGCAGGCAAGAGGGAACAGGTTTTGTCCAGGGACCCACTAGTGAGGCAGTTTGACTGGAGCTAGGCGGCAAGAAGGAGAGAGCAGAGGTGAGACTTGTTCAGTGTTGAGGGTGGGCAATGTGCCAGGGGAGTGACCTGGTCAGAGGTGTGATAAGGATGCTGTGGAGGATGGGGAGAGAGTAGAGGGCTGAGGACACTGCCCATTCTAGTGCAGGATCTTTCTCGTCACCTCTGGTGCTAGACCCTTGGAGCCCAGCCCTAAAGGTGGTGGGGATGCAGGGAGGACCCTTGGCAGAGCATGGGGGAGCCTCTGGAGGCTTGGGAGAGTGTGGTTGGTGTGAGGTATGGCAGTCCAAGCTCCCCCACACCCAGCAGTCCCCGGTGAGATGGCTATTTGAGAGCAAACAGAAGGAAGAGCATTTTGAGCATTGGGAATAGATCTACAAAGGTCCAGAGGCAAGAGAGCAAGACCAGCTTGGGAGATAGCATGGTTTGATAGGGCTGACTCCAGGGTCTGGAACGGGTGGATCCACTACTGTGCAAAAGGGTCAAATCCAGGCCTTAATGGGTAAGTCTGAGGCTCTGCAGCTGGAACCCCTGGGTTCAAATCCCAACTCCAACTAGCAAGGCATTCAGGCAAATTACTTTTTCTCTCTGGTTCTTCGTTTTCTCATCTGTAAAATAGGGTTGTAAGGATTAACCAAGACACACAAACACTTAGCATATAATAATCACTCAATGAACTCAACCTGTATTATCACCATCATTAATGTTATGAACAGCCTCACAATGGGAAATCTAAGATGGAATACAATTTCATAAGGGAGGAATCTCATTTTAAAAAGTAAAAACAAGTTGCAACGTGTGCTTATCTGTAATCTCCACATTCACAGAGACGTGTGAAATTTCATCTGCAACTATTTTCTCAGAGTGTCATCTCATCCCAAATCAAATGACGGATGTTAGATGTCACAGGAATGATAGGATTATTACAGCAACCAGCAGCAGGCTCGAGGTTGGGAGCAGGTGCAAGGGAGTGGAAGGGGCCTCCCTCAACCTCTGGAGGAGTAACAACTGGAGTGGTGGAGTAGTGAGGGGCAATCCAGGGCCCCAATGCTGCTCTACCTGCCCTAGTTAAGATGAAAGAATCAGCCAAGGTTTTCTGGAGTGAAAGCTCTGAGCAGAGTCTGGGAGAGAGCCCATGCTATATAAATTTGTAGTTCTCTAGGCTCTGAATTAATCTCTTAGAATCTGAATTAAGCTTGGGAATTAAGATTTTTCAAGGTGTTGCTGGGCATGGTGGCAAAGGCCTATAATCCCAGCAACTTGGGAGGCTGAGCTTCAAGAATCACAAGTTCCAGGCTAGCCTCAGCAACTTAGCAAGATCCTGTCTCAAAATAAAAAATAAAAAGTGCTGGGGACTTGGGATATAGCTCAGTTGGTAGAGTGCTTGCCTTGCATGCACAGGGCCCTGGGTTCAATCCCCAGCATCACCAAAAAAAAAAAAAAAAAAAAAAAGGGCTGGGAGTATAGCTCAGTGGGAAAGCACCCTGGGTTCAATCCCCAGTACCAAAAAGAAAGAAAGGGGGGGTGAGGGATTTGCAGGTGTTAACCATGAGACACAGCTACAACAGGTCGGATAGGTGAACCAGGACCAGAATTCTACCAACAGATTCAAATCCCACTTACATCTATGCAATATGGACCTTAAACATGCTACTTCTCTGGGTTTTGTTTTTCTCACCTATACTAGACAATAATTAGATCCACTTCAGAAGCCGGGCGTGGTGGCGCACGCCTGTAATCCAAGCAATTTGGGAGGCTGAGTCAGGAGGATCGAGAGTTCAAAGCCAGCCTCAGCAACTTAGCAAGGCCCTAAGCAACTCAGTGAGACCCTGTCTCTAATAAAAGTACAAAATAGGGCTGGGGATGTAGCTCAGTGGTTGAGTGTCCCTGAGTTCAATCCCTGGTTCCAAAATAAATAAATAAATAAAAATAAAAAATAATTAAAAAAAAATTAGATCCCTTTCAAGGTTTGTGTGAAGATACAATAAAATAATACACAAAGAGTGTTTGACACAGTGCCCAGCCCATGACCCAGACTCAAAAACTAGAAGTAACTGGTGCTGAAAGAATGTTCTCCTTATGAAAAGTTTTACCAGCCATGGAGTGGGGTGAGAGACAGGGCCCTCTTACCTAAGGATGACAGACATCCCAAGGAGACCATTTTCCCTCTAGGCAATGACTGGTGAGCATCCAGGTACTGAATTATCAGAACTGGTAAGGATCTCCTTACCAGAAGTGGGAACAAGTTGGAACTTGGCCCCAGCTGAGACAACAGGGAAGAAGGTCAAATTAGCCACCAGGCTGGCTGGATAAGGACCCAAGAGCCTATGTTGCTCCCGAACACCACATGAGCTTGCAGAGTTCGGGGCAGGGTGAGGTCTGCATTGTACATGGGGGTGATAGGGTCTTGGTGGAGACAGGGAGCAAGGCCAATCATTTTCCTGGCCTTCTGAAATTCAGAAACATGAAATTTTAAAAACAGCACATATGAAGAAATGGTTTTTGCAGCTATTTTGGCATGTGGGGAGTAATTTACCAACTTCAAGTTCAACTTAATGAAGTTGGGTGTAGGCAGCTTCCAGGGGAGTTCTGCTTTTCAGCAATCTGCGGTCACCCAGCCTGCAAAAGGGCTGTGCTGGTGGTCGGTGGGGAGCACTAACAGTAACACATTTTATATTTGTCATCAGAATGGAGCCCCCGGGCACAGGGGTAGTGCTCATGGCTGCTCAATGGGGTATTTGTCATGTGGCCACTGACACAATCAATTGACCCCCTTGCACACCGGTGTTTATTAGCCATTGTATAAATATTTCACCCCTCCCTGGCTGACACATAATCTCTTCTTTGCTGCCTCTGACAAATGAACATTTCTCTGTAGACTCTTAAATGAGTATGTGTCACAGCTATGTCACTGATTAATTTTTTTTACCACCACGAACAACGATGCATAGAAATGTAACTTATATTCATTTCCCGGCTTGAGCCCAGCTGTCTAAAAAATTCCACCAGCAGCTACGACTGACAGACAGCTATCCCAGCGCTTGGGCGTGCTGACATGTGGTTGTGTGAGTGCCAGCTTGTTAATTACTGGCTTTCTCTTCCGGCCTGGCTGCCGAGTAACCAGCCACAAGGACCTTAATCACTGTTGGGGCCAGGAAGGGCCTGCTGCAGAAGGCTCCAGAGGCTAGCTCCTCAGCCCAGCCTAACCACACACTATTTTCCTCCAAGCATTGGCCACCTTTTCCCATGGGTCTTGGTTTGAGAATGTCCCTGAAGTCACCTCGGTAATACTCATTGCCACTTTAAACTCTTCACCCACTGATCTGTGAGATCATGAGGGTAGGGACTGGGCCTTGTTTGCTTAGCACAGGGCGGACGAACTAGAAATATCTGCTGACAGGAAATTAGCTGTGGTGCAATTATTGAACAATGTGTCAGCCACCTGACGTGTATTATTGATCTTTTCAATGAATATTCTTGGAGCACCTACTATGTGCTAGGTGTTCAGTCGATGAACAAGACAGACAGGCCAACAGATCTAGGCCTGGAGGAAAAAGTAATCATTGCTTGGGGAAAAAAAAAGGTGTGGTCAGAACCCTTTGGTTCAGAACCACCCATGGAATGGGAACTGGATCCCTTCCCGGATGCACCAGTGACTAGAGTGCTTGTGGCTGGTTACTTGGATGAAGTTTAGGTTCAGGAGAGGAGGACCAGAGGGTCTGGGAATATGCACTGATTATTCTGTGTTTGCAGTGAGGCCTAAGGACAGGTTTTACCTATAGCATGCCATCTGACCCCAGAGCCTGCACACCTTAGTCAACCACCCCAACCACACTGTACTTTCCTTTGGCTACCTCAGTTTCTCCTCTACTATAGCTCTTTTCCCCCCTTCCTGTTTTCCTTTATACTTTCCTCTTCCCAAGTCACCTTGGGCTGCTGAGCCAACTCAGCATCCCTGCCCCCACCCTGACCCTGTCCATCTGCTGCTTCCCCCTCCCCACCCACCCACCCACAAGCACAGGACTGAGCATTTAGCACGTGTCTAGGCTGCCCTTACCCCACCCCCCACCTCCATGCACCTGTGTCCCTTCTCTGATGTCACAGATCCTGGCTGAGAGCCAAGTACACACACCTGGGGACACTTCTGGTAGATTAACCAGTTCACACCAGTTCTACCATTGCCTGTAGGCTCCAAGACTGACCTGAGAAAGGGGCCTCACCTCTCTCAGGCCAGAACAATCTTGGGCAGCATTCAGGGCAGGGGCTGCATACCCAAGGAACTGATGCCATGTCCTGGCGCCATGTGTATGGAGCCCACGTGAATCAATCAAATCCACTGATGCATGTGGTGAGGTAAGGAGCAAGTCCATCAGAATCCCAGTCTATTTACTGGCCATGCATCCTGGGGCAAGTCACTCCATATCTTGCCTTATATGCTGGAGGTGCTAGTTCCCATGCATGTGGGGTAGATCCCAGCACAGCACCTGGCACATGGTAGGTGCACAGTAAACAGCAGTATCCTTCCTTTCCTCTTGGCAGGGTTGTGACGCCAACCAATCTTCAATCATCTCCCAGTCAGAGAAGACAAGCTGGGCAATGCTTGTGCCTGTTGATATCCCAGCCCACATCAACCCATGAGGTGGCCACTGAAACCCCAAGTATGGGGTAGCACTGTCCCTCTTCTTTCCCAAGGCTTTGCTGGTGTCAGGGGGAGGGGCAGCTCCAGGGAAGGTAAAACTGCTGGGGGTTGGCTGCCTCCTCAATCAGATCACCCAAAATCTGCAGCACTGAACCAAGTGTGGGTTTTTGTGTTAACTTACTGAAAAGTCACAAAACCCTCAGAGTTAGGTAGACTGACTTCCTTCTATTGCCAAAGAAATTGAGGCCCAAAGGGGTTAGGGCAACTGCAAAAAGTACATAGGGGCAGAGTCAGGACTTGAACCTGGATCGGCCTCCTTCCCATTGCGGAGCTCTTAATTTGTACCCTACACTGTCTCCCTCACATCCCCTCCAGCAGCCATAGCAGTGCCCCCTGTCCTATCATGTCATCCGGAGCCTGCTCTGACATCAAGGCCCCAGGCTGCCCTGCCCCACCTTCTGGAGGGGCGCTGGGCCAGAGAAAGAAATCCAGATGACACAGAGCTGGATTGGGTCCAGGGGGGCAGAAGCCTGAGGCAGGGGCCAATGCAAGAAAAGGGCCCACACAACTGGCCCTTCAGCTGGCAGGTTAGTTGTGCCATTCTGTGTATATTTCCTTGTTCAAAATGGAGCACTGAGCCCCGGAAATCAGGACAAAAGCACCACCCACAGCTCTGGTCTTGATGACTCAGATTCCACCTCCCACAGCCTCCTCCTGTGTGTGTGTTTCTGAATGTGTGTACCCGCGCGTGCGCCCGCCAGCGCGCAAGGCTCTCAGCTGTGTGTGTGTGTGTATGTGTGTGTATGCATGCACACACGCATATGCATGCCCAGAATGAGCCCACATGTGCACATGCCTGTCTTCAAGCCTAAGCCCTCTGCACAAGATGATCAGCAAAGGTCAATGATAATCATAGCATCAATAGCCACTTGCTTCCTATGTTCAAAGGCCCGGTGCTAAGCACTTTACATGCATTATAGCAAGGAATCTTTACAATAGCCTTATGAGGTATTGTCATTAATCCCATGCTACTGATGATGAAACTGAGACTCAGAGAAGTTAAACTTCTTTTCCAAGGTCACACAGCCAGGATATGGTGAAATTGTCAAATGCCAAAGACTGTGCACAATAAGCTGTGCCTTCCTCCTTGCCCTGCCTCTAGCCTCTAAGGAGTTTAAAGACCCAAGGTTCCGGAAGGAAAGGGTGCCAGAAGCCAGAGTCTTGAAGAAGTGTGTGTGTTGGGGGGGGGGGGGGGGGGGGGGAGGAAAGGGGGTGGGGGGGGGGGGGGGGGGGGGGGGGGGGGGGGGGGGGGTTGGCGGTGGCAAATAGACGCGTGAGCAGGAGGGGGCAGGGCAGCTGTCTCAGAACAGGTGTCAGAAGCTGTGACAGCCACTTAGAACCACAGTGGCAAGCCTCCTTTACATGGCGATTTGCATATATTTGCATGTATTTGCATCACCAAATCTGTGGAATCGGCCTTAATGGTCCCTGCCTCGGAAAACTGGCAGAAGCTGAGAGGGTGGGAGTGACAGGGAGGGCCTGGGGAATTTGGGAAGGGAGTGAGG
The DNA here is from genome assembly GCA_020662805.1 of Glaucomys volans. Lineage (NCBI taxonomy): Eukaryota > Metazoa > Chordata > Mammalia > Rodentia > Sciuridae > Glaucomys > Glaucomys volans. The sequence continues at coordinate 33,093 of JAJEJO010004515.1, read as the reverse complement.
GAAGAGGCAGTCTGTCATGGCCCTGGGTGGCACCGGGCACCGATAAGAGAGTTTAGGGGAAAGGAGGAAGAATCTGTCCCAAGTCCCCTTGAGATCCTCCTCGCCCAGTCCATTTCCCGGGGCAGCAAAGAAAGGAACTGAGGATACAGAAATCCGGGATAGCCAGGAGTGTTGGGGATCCAAGTCAGTGGGCAACGCTAAGAGCCTCGAAGTGCCTCTAGCCACTGGAGGGCCGCCCACTCGGCCATCGGAGGTCAGTGGCTCGATGTTGGCGCGCCATCTCGTGGATATATGCGGAAACGCTCTCTCTTCCAGCAGGCTCTGGCCGCAGCCCAATCTTGCGGCTGCCTGAGCGAAACACGTGTCGGTTGGCCTACGCCCAGCAGGTACATGGTGGAACCCGAATCAACAGCCTGCAATCTGAGTTGGCATAGGGGCTTGCAATTTTCCATAAGATCATGGGCAGGAAGTTGCTCACCGGCCAGGGTATGGTGAATGGGCTAATAACGCTTAATGGTGAAGAGTCAGAAAAAGAGGGCTGTGCCAGTCCCAAAAGTGTGACCTTGGCAAGTTTCCTCATCTATAAATGGGGTGATAAGAAGGGGTGAGAATGAAAGGAGATAATACCTGTTACAAGCTTACTGGCAGGGTCAGTAAGTTACTAAGTAAAGTATGTGAGATACCCAAGACATAAAATTTAAGGACTTGGGATTTGTTTGACCTTGAGACCTCCTTGAAATGGGTGCCCTAGGCTTCTTATTCTCTTCATCCTGTCCTGGACCAGCTTGGTAGCCAATGCCTAGCACAGCAGGGGCACTTAATCAGCAGGAGGTGTCTCTGTTGTTAGCATTGTGAGGATGCTAAGGCCTTGGGAAGACAGCACCCCAGTCCCCGCTCCCATCTGGCCTAGCCTGGCAATGGTGTGAAAAGAGATGAGGCTAGAGGTGAGGGACTGCCTCCCAGTGAATCAGGAATAAAGAGGGAAAGTGTCGGGCATGGTAGCACGTGCCTGTAATCCCAGCAGTTCTGGAGGCTGAAGTAGGAGAATTGAGAGTTCAAAGCCAGCCTCAGCAATTTAGCAAGGTCCTGAGCAACTTGACAAGACCCTGTCTCATAATATTATATGAAAAAAGGACTGAAGATGTGGCTCAGTGGTTAAGCACCCTGGGTTCAATTCTCAATTGAAAGAAAGAAAGAAAGAAAGAAAGAAAGAAAGAAAGAAAGAAAGAAAGAGACATGAATAAAGAGGAAATTACAGGCAGATAGGAGTGAAGGGCCATATTAGGTCACAAACCTTGTAGGACCTCTCAGCTTTCCTGTGCCCAACCAATAAAAAAGGGATTCAGACCTAGTTCATAGAGGGTCAGTGTGATATTCCAGTGAGAGTTGGAAGTGGACTGCTGCCACTTGGAGTAGTCCTAAAGAACTGTGGAGAAGGGGAGTCCCAGCTTGCAAAGTGGGCAGCAGTGTTGTGTCAACATAAAGGTAACCTAAGTGTGGCTATTCCTTGACTCCTGGGGAATAATGGATGGCTTGCTTGGTTAATCAGGAGGCCAAAAGGCAGAAACCAAAGGTCAATGACAAAGTGGTCCAGGAAAAAAGTAGATGGATGATAGATTTCCAGGAGTGGGCACTGAGTGGGCAAACCTCTGAGTCTCAAGTAAACATCCTGCAGAGTGTCCACTTCCAGGAGGTTCTCAACAAGGAGATAGAACATCTAGTGGATGAGTCTCTCTCCTTGTCCACCCCAAATCCCTGCACTGTAGCCTTTGCAGAGAGTGGTCCTCCCAGGCAGGGAGGCTATGTGTGTGCTCAATAGCATGGCCTCCAGTCCCATGGGCTCAGCTAGCACTCCGAGTGCTCAACCTTCTAATAGCCAAGATGGATGCTAAGCCCTCAGTGTGGCTCCCTTCCTCCAAAGACTGGTGCCAGCTCAATTATACTGAGCCCCCTCCTTTCACCCTGAAGGGGACAGTGATTTGTCCCTAATGGAATCAGCGTCTTTTCCACACTTGGGCTCATCTACCTTGTCCACAGTCCTTCCACCAAACAAGGTACAATATTGGTGTCATCTAAGGCTTCAATAGTTTAAACTCTTACATTTAGGTCCTTGATTCATTTGGAGTTGTTTTTTGTGAGTGAAGTGAGGTAATATGGGGTGATCAGCAGATTCCTCACTCTAACTTGGTTGTGCCTTATTGCCCAGAAGCTCCAGCCTAGAAGAACATGAGAGAAGCCTCTTGAGTGCTGGAAAGTTGCTGGCAGGAGCATGATACCTATGGGTTCTGGTATTTGTTTTGAACAGTGTCCTTTATAGAGAGATATTGCAGGTCCCAGATCAAATGTGGAAGTGCAGGTGGCCTACCTCATGCTCATATCCATAGAATACTTGCTTCCTGTCCCCAGCATTTCAGGCAGTGCCAGTTAGAGATCCTAGTTTCCAGGAAGGTAGAACTTACACCAAGGGAACACTAAACTGGAAGCTGGGAGTGCCATCTGGCCACCTTGAGCTCCTCATGCCAGTGGATCAATAGGCAAAAAAGGGCATTACTGTACTGGCCAGGATCCCTGCTCCTGATGGCCCTGCTGTAGATGCAATGCATATTGATACAATGAAGTTGGGAGAACTATGTCTAGACCCAGCCAGGGGATTCACTACAGCATATCTTAGAACCTCTGTCTGGTAGTAATTGAGAATAGACAACCCAACAATGACAACTCTGAAAGGGTAGGGCAGCTAAGAGATCAGATGTCTCAGGAGTAAAAGTCTGTGTAACCAGTCAGCGTGGTGGTGCACACCTGTAATCCCAGCGACTCGGGAGACTGAGGCAGGAGGATCGCGAGTTCAAAGCCAGCCTCAGCCTTCACAAGGCCCTAAGCAACTCAGTGAAACCTTGTCTTTAAATAAAATACAAAATAGGGCTGGGGATGTGGCTCAGTGGTCAAGTGTCCCTGGGTTCAATCCCCAGTACCAAAAAAAAAAAAAAGTCTATGTAACCTCACGGGGCAAGCAGCCCAGCTTTGCAGAGGGCTGGCTGAGGGTAAGGGAAAGAGGATGATAATCTCAATGATGGACCTAGGACAAGTGACAGTAATGGGGACTGTACCTTTCTTCACGGCCCTCTTGCCTTTATCTTCCCTGAGGTCACATGTGGCACAGCCTTGAGGGGTTGTGGCACAACCGTAAGGTGGTATATAACTCCTCTCTTGAGGAAAGAGGACATTTTATTCTCACAAAAAAATAACAGGGGGAGGCGGAGGCAAATTATGGTGAAGTCGGATATAGTAGGAAGACATGAGGGGATCTCAGAGTGATATGAGAGGTGGGCTGCACTGACATAGACCTTTCTTCTCGAATCCCTTGACTACTTCTTTGCTCTCTCTGAAGCTGCTTCTCCACTCTCGGACTTAGCTAAAGTGTCACATGGTATGGGGGGAATCTGATTTCCAAGTGCCATGAAGGACCTGACAACAGAACCCAGAATCAAGGGATGTTCACTCTCTGGGGTGAATTTTACCCATAAGAGGGGGAAGCTGTGGACCCCCAAGGTGTGTCTCCTTCTTGCCTTCTGGAGAAGTCCCACCAGGGCTGAGTAGCCCTCACGGTTTCCCTGAGGCTCCTATGAAGCTGTGGTCAGGACAGTAGCACATAGCACCACCTGTCTGGCACCTTCCTCCACCATATTTTCCTCCTCCTCACCCTCAGCTTCCTATGTTTCCACCTGAACATGCCCAGAGGAGCTGTCTCCCTGTCTGTGTCCCACACTGTGGTTACTGTGGGAACCAGAATTTGACTACTTCAGTATCTCAGCTGAAGTCAAAGAAAGACAGACCCCAGTGAGCAGGAAGCAACCAGCTACTGTCCAGATGGAGGAGAAAGGGGGTGCACAGGGGGCAGGCAGGTGGAAGAAATAAGACCAGAGGGTAGGAAATTAGGTCCAAGAGAAAGTAGTCCCAGCACATGGGTCTGAGCAGGGAGTTTCCAGGGAGGGAGTGTTTGAATCCTGGAGGTGAGAAGGAAGAACAATATTCCCTCCTCGCCTTGAAGGGACACAATCATCCAATCAAAACTGGCAGTGGGTTCTGAGCCCCTTGGGTCTAATGCATTCCTGGTTGGGCCAGCGTCTTACCCTCAGATGCTTTGGACAGTGACAATATCAAGAGTGAATGGATGGTGCTGGAACAGAAGGCAGCAAGGCAGAAGCTCCCGAACAGAATAGCAGTGACTGCCCTGTTCTCTGGTAAAGGAAGACTAAGAGAGACTGCCGCTGAGGGACCCTCTCTTAGCCTAGGACTCTGCCATGGTCTGAATATTTGGGCTCCTCCAAAACTCATGTCAAAACTGAATTTCCAGTGCAATTGAAATAGGAAGCAGGACCTTTACGATGTGACTAGGAATGGGCAAGTCCCTCATAAAAGGACTTAAGGTGTGAGTTCGCTCCTTGTGTCCCTTCCTTCATGAGGATACAGAGTTTGTCCCCTCCAGAGGATTCAGCAACAAGACACCATGTTGGAAGTCAAGAGAAGCCCTTCACTAGACATGGAACCTGACAAGGGCTTGATCTTAAACTTCCCAGTATCCAAAACTGTACAAAATGCATTTCTATTGTTTAGAAATTACCTAGTCTGAGGTATTTTGTTATAGCAGCACCAACAGACTAAGACAGTTTTCCTGCCACCTGGCTATTCCCAATGCCCAGGTTCATAAACACTGCAGGCCCACAGCATAATCCCATCTCCAGAGCACTGCCTGCCTCTCACTCCAGTGGAGTTTCATGCTACAGTTTGATGGTTTACAGGGAGGTAGGGCAGGAGACTGAGCAGAGACCAAATGTCCTTGGCATTGCCCCTGCATTCACCCCAACTTCCACTCCCTTTCCTTTCTCTGGATATGTGGGGGTGCACCAGAC
>JAJEJO010004515.1:9742-27783 GCA_020662805.1 Glaucomys volans | reverse complement strand
ACAGCTCACACCAACAGCAGAGGGTGGCAGGAGGCTGGGTCCAGTTGTGGGGGTGGAGATGGGGGAAGGGAGGTATTCTGCATTTGTTCTACCCTTTCCCCCTCCCCAGGCCTGCCCCAGCCTACAGGATAAAGAAGGCTTAGAGGCCTGGAACTTCCTCCCCTCCCCCATGATGACCTCATCCCCACAAATATGTGAGGAGGGCAATGGGGAGGGCCTGGGTGAAGGGTAGTGCTGGAACCTGGGGGAAATGGCAGAGGACTGTGCTGATGTAGCTACTGTCCATGTTGTCATTCCCTTAAAATTCCAACCTGAATCTATCACCCCATGCTCAAACTTTTCTGTGGCTCCCCATGATTGATGAAATGGTAATCAAATCCCAACCAAGAACCACAGGAGCCTGCATAGCCTGGCCCCTGAGGTCCCTTCATTCTCAGCTGATCCTACCCTCCCTGCCTCTGCCTTCTCTCACTCATCAGACTTGATCCTACCTGGGGACCTTTGCACTTGGGTTTCCTCTGCCTAGACCACTCTCCCACCCGGCCCCACTTCTACCCATCTTTCTGACCTCAACTCAAGCAGAGATTTTTGGAGAAACCTTCCCAGATTCCCAGGTCAAGTCAGTTGCCTCTGCTATATGTTCTTATAGAATGTCCCTTTCAAGATGCATCTGTTTGTAATTAAACACTTATGAAGGGGTTCTTTTGATAAATGTCTCCTTTCTCTAGCAGATCATTCTCTCCATAGTCCATTGTGCACTTCCTTGTGTCTCTAAACCGCTGAGCCGTGGTTACCCCAGAATATCACGCTCAATAAAAATATGAGAAAAATGAGTTGAGCACTCGTGGCACATGCCTGTAACCCCAGTGACTATGGAGGCTAAGGCAGGAGGATCACAAGTTCAAAGCCAGCCTCAGCAATTTAGCAAGGCCCTAAGCAACTTAGCAAAGAACTTGTCTCAAAAAAAAAAAAAAAAAAAAAAAAAGGGGGGGAACTGGGAATGTGCCTCGGTGGTTAAAGCCGCCTGTGTCATATTCTTATTACCAAAAAAGAGAGAAAAAGAGAAAGAGAGAGGAATCAGAGTATTCCCTCCTGCAAGAAACAAACATAATCAGAGCCCCCTCATTCCTGGCCCGTCTTATCAAGACCAAGTGTGGGTGATGACTGTACCCTCTAACACCCAGAAGGGGAGGGCAGGGGAAGGAGTGAAACCTTCAGGCCACTGGCAACAATGGAGGCGATCAGGAGTTGTAGAAGTGATAGGAAGTAACAAAAGAGATGACACTAACAAGATGACAATCAGGAATCTTGGGAGATGGTAGAAATACAAGGCATGCAGTGTGGTCTAATTAGGAATAAGATGCCCCCTACTGATTGACTGAATCAGGTAACAGGAAGCCAGTGGCAGTGTTGCACACCTATAATCTCAGTGACCCTGAAGGCTAAGCCAGGAGGATGGTGAGTTTGAGGGCAGCCTCAGCAATTTAGCAAGACCCTGTCTTAAAACATAAAAGAATGGCTGGGGATGTCGCTCAGTGGTGGAGAGCCCCTGGATCCAATCCCAAGGACCACAATAAAAAATTAATAAAACAGGTACTAGGATATGCCAGGGTGACGAGATAGCCAGAAAACTGGAAATATTGCAGAATTACTTTTCCAGAAGTCACTGGTAAAAAGACAAGAAATGGGAAACTCTTATTAGGCACTTACTGTGTCAGGTCCCTTTCACATATTATATTATCCATATATTTCTGTGGATTAATCTTCATAACAATCCTGTCAACATTTCTATGTTTGCAGGCAAGATAGGAACTGAGGCACTGAGGGTTAAGTGACCTGCTCAAGTCACAGCTGGTCAAGGTAGAGTTAGGGTTTTACTATAGAGACTTCACTGTTAATCACTACATACTAATCCCCCTTTTGTGAACAAAGTGGCTTCCAAAGTGATTTTGTCTACCATGGTCTATTGTTTGGGCAGGGGCAAAGAGAGAAATAGAAGGAGGTATTAAGAATTCTCTTGCATTGCTTCTTCCCCATTCTCTGCTCACAAGTGTTTCTTTCGCTCCATGTGTTAAGGTTAAGATTTAAGATTCACTAATGCCATATTCCTTTCTCCCTGCCTGCAAAATGACAGAGAGGCTAATTCAACTTCATAAAAAGTATGGGAGAAAGACTGGGCAGAAACTTTGGGGAAATGAAGTTTTTTGGGGGTGCTGGAGTTGTGGCTCAGCAGCAGAGCACTTGCCTAGCATGCATGAGGCACTGGGTTCGATCCTCAGCACCATCTAAAAATGAATAAATAAAATAAAGGTATTGTGTCCATCTGCAACTAAAAAATAAAATAAAATAAGTTTTGGGGAATGAAAAGTGACAGCTGATGTTCATGAGCAGCATAAAAGTGTTTCTATAGGTTCTAAAATCTTTTGAAAGATGATACTTTGAAGAACCTGTTCATTCTCTCTGGTTTTTGTACTGTGCCTTGTTTTTAAGTTATGATTCGATGCACATGCCTGCTTATGTGGGCCCTGTGCCTTATATTTGGTTTTGATTTCTGATTTGCAGTTCTGGGGATTGAACCCAGGGCCTTGCACATGCTGGGCAATTATATTTGGGTTACATAGAGCAGGCAGTTCAGATAGTGATGGTGGATAATCTTAATCTTAATCTTTCCAGCTAAGCTGAACTGGGTCTGTAAGGTTCTAGGGTTACAGTTTGGGGTGACCCCTTCCTAGTACCCTTTGTCTAGTACCCCAAAAGGAAGAGCAGCTCAGCCTTGATTATCTGCTGCAGCTATCTCTGGATTATCCCCTTGCCCAATCTGGCACTGCTGATCTTGCTGCAGGATGACATTGGTAATCTTGGACAATGAGGATAAGAGGATCTGACTATGGGGTGGAAACCCAAGATCGCTTCCCAGGGAAGATGTTCCTCCAAGGGATTATCCTTGGATAGTCTCACTTTTCCTCCTGTGACCTGGTTCACATCTCATACTACCATTCCTTCTGTTTCTCTTCTAGGATGCCTTTAGCTCTTTCAGGACACTCTGTGACCACTTTTCTGTCCTAATTTCTCAGACCAACAGCCCTTATCCATCCTGATCATCTTGGAGGCTTACATCTCTGCAAAGAGTGACTCTCCATTCCTGAGTATTAGGGACACGGTCAAGCCCCAGAATCCACACTCCTTTCCCTGAGTCCACTGACCTCTCTTCTGCCCATCTACAAGGGGCCAGGGCTGACATCTCCAACAGGCATGCTCTGTGTCAGGCTCAAGTCCTTTTGTCTCATATGGAACCTGGGCTGTACTTGCCCAGAGGAGTGGAGGAGGGCAGGGACTACTTGGACCCCTGCTCTGAAGAAGGATGGGGAAAGACCCCACTCTACCCACATTTAGATGCATAGCAGCTTTAGTTGTTGCCTCTGGAATCTGGGATGCCTCTACCCACTGACTTGCTTTTATTCATTTCTATCTTGATCTGCTTCTGCACTTACAAATACTGAAGAGTAAACAAATAATAATAATGGAAATGAAGAAGAAAAGACCTCACTTCCCAGGTTGGAGCCTGAAGCCTAAGGACATTTCCCTCTTAAGCTGCCAATGGTCCTAGAATCAAAGTGTTCTCTTTGCTCCGCTGTGTGCAGACTACAGGGATCCCCTTGAATCTGCCTTATCCCCTCAGTGACAGATTATGGGGACATAGGGAACACAGGGGAAGTAGAGGGAAGCACAAAAAGACACAGACAGAAGATAGACTGACACACAGAGAAAACCACAAAGAGATTTAGATAGAAGATGGAAATGCACTCACTGGAAGATAGGAGGAAAAAAAGGAGGGGAGAGAGAGATAGCAAAAGAAATAGGAAGAGAGATAGAAGTAGAGATAGAAAAAAATGAGAAAGGGAGACAGAGAAAAAGAGAAGGAAGGTAGAACCCAAGCCTCCACCCACTCCATATCATTGAACCAAAGAAGGGAAGTGGGGTCTGAGGGAGGAAGCCAGACCGCCCTGTCTGTGGCTTTGCTATGACCCTCTGGCCCTGGTATCCTTAACTCAGTGAACTTTGATGGGGAAAAAAATATATTATTTTCACAAATCTCTAGCTGAAGTTTAAATTTCCTTCGATTATGACAGCAGTCAAGTTAGCCATAACTATATATACTTATTTTCATATCCTAGTACAGTATTGTAGATCATTTGAAATATCATTTATGCTCATCACTTCTTGAAAATTATGTGGGGCATCAACCTAATACTAGATCTTATTTAAAACATTAGTAAAAAAAAATGTATTATGTTATCACATTAAAAAGTTTTATAACTTTACTGAAATACAACTGGCTTCCTTTATAATCCTGTTATGTTTCATTTTATTCATTTAATAATTAATAAATGAATGAATGAATGAATGAATTAATTAATTAATTAATTGATGTTGGTACCAGGGATGAACCCAGGGGCATTTAGCCACTGAGACATATCCCCAGACCTATTTATTTATTTATTTATTTATTCATGCTTTTTTTTTTTTTTTTTCTTGGTACTGGGGATTGAACCCAGAGGCACTTGGCCACTGAGGCACATCCCCAGCCCTATTTTGTATTTTATTTAGAGACAGGGTCTCACTGAATTGCTTAGTGCCTCGCTAAATTGCTGAGGCTGGCTTTGAACTCGCGATCCTCCTGTCTCAGCCTCCCAAGTGCTGGGATTACAGGCGTGCGCCACCACGCCCGGCCATGCATTTTTTTTGTACCAGGGATTGAACCCAGGGGCACCTAACCACTGCACCACATCCCCAGACATTTTTATATTTTATTTAGAGAAGGTTCTTGCTAAGTTGCTTAGGGCCCTCTAAGTTGCTGAGTCTGGCTTTGAACTCATGATCCTCCTGCCTCAGCCTCCCCTGCTGGGATTATAGGAGTACACCACCACACCCAGCTTATTTTATGCATTTTAAACCTTTATTGTGAGTCAGAATCCATGTTTTACCCAATTGCCAAAGGAGAACATAGAAGAGAAAAGGTTTAGAACTCCTACATCTGACCAGGATCCCAGTACCCCATCTCTGCTAGCCCTGTGCTTTCTTTTGGTACTCTCTTCTTTTGCTGAGCTAGTTCAAATCCTCCAACAAGAAGCTGCCAAAGCATGATGAAACATGCTAGGATTTGATTAGGGAGAATGCCTATGAAAGAGGAAGGGACTTGGGGCTGGGACAATTGCTTTCTGTTGTTGTTTTGTTTGTGTGTGTGTTTTTTTTGTTTGTTGTTTTGTTTTGTTTTGTTATGGTACTGGACCAAGAGATTGGTCCATGCTAGGCAAGGGTTCTGCTCCTGAGCTAATCCCCAGACACATTTGGGAGAGCTGCAAGGAACAGAGGGAAGGAAGGAGGTATCCTAAAACACCATGCCTTAAAGGAAATGTTTTGCAAGGCCATTGGACCAAAGTTAGCAGTCAGAGCAGTCCCTTTCTCCCAGGAATGGTCCTGCCTTAAGATCTCTGCTGAGCTCTATCATTGGCTCAGTATAGCCCATTTGGAAGCTGCTCTCCTAGCAGAAGCTGATGGATATCAAAGGGAAGGAGTTGAGGCCTTGATTAATTTCACTCCTTATAGTCAAAGGTCTGTGAGGAGCATTCTCACCACCACTACAGTTACTCATCTGGAAAAAAGGACAGAGTGCTCATCCCTAGGCACTTGCTGCAGGAGTTCTGCCTAGGACTGTAGGTGATTTGAAGAGTTGGCCAGATTCTAGATGCAGGGCCCTGAGCAAGTTATTTAATGTTCCTTGTCTCCTTTATCTGTAAAATAGAGGTGATGAAAGTCTCTCTCATAGGAGTATTGTGATGATTAATTGAAGTTTGCAAAGCAATGTTTGCACAGGGTCTGGGACAAAGGCAGCTCTCAATAATTGGTAGCTATTATTATGGCCTTTTAATTATTAATTATTACTATTATTCTCTTTCTCAAAGGCTCTGGGGAAGTGAGGCAGGAGGAGGCTGAAGATGACGGTTCTTCTCTGGGCAGGGGCAGCCGGAATAGGTGAGACCCATTTTCCCCACATTCCCTTGGTCTTCCCCTGAGGCAGGGGTCTCCCCCAGCTACTAACAGTTCCTGTGTCTGCTGACTCACAGCCAACTTCCTCTCATACAAACAGGAAAACACTGCCGGCCAGCACACCACCGCCACCCCCAACACCACATAGCTCAACACTGTCCCTGCTCTGAGGGGGAAGTTCCTCAGGCTCCGGGGGACATGCTGCAGGGTTGGAGCTCCAACAAAAGGAAATGAAATGAGAGAGGGGAAAAGAGGCATTTCTTCTCGGCTCCGGACCCCTGCAAGCAATTTTCACCAATTTTCACGTGGGAAAGTCTGGCTGCTTGCTTGGTCTCACTTGCAGGGCGCCAGCCTTATCCACAAAAGGCAACCACGAACTTTGGTTTAGAAGTGGGGATATTGCCTTGTTGACCTTTATCCTTCGGAAAAAAACAAAACAAAACAAAACAAAAAACCTAGCTGGGTTCTTGGGGCAAACAAGCCCTTGAGACTCCTCTTCTGGGCCTTCGCTCCAATTTGCCCAAGTCAAATCCCTGGGCTCCTGAGAAAGGTTCCTCAGCTAGGAGGGCTGTGCCTATCGGTAACTTCTGGATATCCAGCTTCCGTCCCCATTTAATTGGGTGCCAGGGTCCAGCCACCCCGGTGGGTGCGGGAGAGGTGCTCCAAAGGCTAAAGGCGCGACCTCTTCTTCTTTCCTTTGGTAAGGCTGAAGGAGCAAAGGCGCCCTCCCGAGCGCTCGCTCTTTATCTGTTTTTACCTCTGTCCCTACTCCGTTCTGGTTCCCTTGTTCTGCGAGAGGGCAGAGGGGGTCAGACTTGGAGATATCAGCGGCGGTTGGGTAAGGAGCCCAAACCACCTGAAGACCCGCGCTTGCACAAGAAGTGGCGGAGGCCCGGCAGAGGGAACCGGTGGGGCGGGGCGGGGCCGGGCAGTCGGGGGAGGGCTGCGGGAGGCGGGGCGCGCGCGGCGGGACCCGGAGCCTCGGACAGCGCGGCGGGCACCGGCGAGCGGACGGCGGCCGCGCAGTGAGGTGAGGTCCCCCTCGCCCCCGGGTCCCTACTTCCCAGACTCCACCCCATCACCTCCTCCAGGACCGTCTGGGCTCCCAGAGCCCCTCCGCTCAGGCGTCCTCCCCCACCTCTGCCCCCTCCCTCTCCCCTTCCCCGCCGCGACCTGCCCCTCCCTCTAGTTGCCGGCCTCTGCCCCCTCCCTTCTTGCCCCCTCCCTCGGCGTAGCAGCGCTGCCTGGAGCTGCCCCGCCCGCCCCCGCCGCCCCTGTCCAGCCTGCACCTTCTGGCTCCCAGACCCGTGCCTTCGGCCCGGCTTGAGTCACAGGGAAACTGGGCCCTGACTCAGGGCCAGAAGTTCAGCAACCGAGCCCTGGCTTGGGGATAGGGCCCAGCCGGCTGGAGAGAGTCAGAGGGAGGCCAGAACTATGTTGGGATGGAGGGGAGTCCTGGTTAGGGACTGAGTAGAAGAGAACCAGAGAAAGTTGTGCAGGCAAGGTGGAGACAGAAACCCAGGGTCAGGGGCCAGAGATGCAGATACAATACGACCTAGATAGAATTGAAGATTGTGACAAGGACAAGCTTGATGATAAAGAGCAAAATGAAATGGGACGAGGGGAGGGATAAAGATAGATTTAGAGACAGAGATGGAGATGGAGTAATTTGGGACAGGGACAAAGCAGAGGTAAAATTTAGGGGAAACAGAATCAGCGATTCAGGGAATAGAAGAGGGTTAGGGTCAGACTGCCCCAGTGGGACAGAGCTTTAGAGATCTGAGCCCAGTGATATGGGAAGATGAAAGTCAGGCTCAGAAAAAGAAGGCTTGGAGAAAGGGGTGTGGAGGGAGTCATTTCACACTGCTGAGTTCTTGCAGGCAGGACGTGCACACACTCGTGGGAACCTGCTGGGGGAGGGTGGAGAATGAAGAAGACCCTGGACTACTCCTGGCCTTTGGTCTCTCATCTCTAGCCTGGTTCTCCACCCACCCCTGTTCCCTAAGTGGCCTCTGCCTAGACTGGGACCCCACACAGTGGGACTGGTTAGGGCCCTCTGGGCAACCTGACCAAGGCAGTCAGGATGTGGAGGCGGCCAGGCCAGCAGGACAGGAAGGAAGTCTGTGAAGAGACAATAGGTGGAAGGGGAGGAGGAACTGGGAACCACCAGGATTAGGATGTCCAGCCTGAATCTCAGCTCTGGAAACCAGCTCCTTCCCTAGACTACCTAGCCTGCTGCTCTCCCCACATTGTGCCACAGCTGGATCTGGCTACATTAATTTCCCTGCCCCCCTGCCCAGCAGGGTTCTAGCATCTTGTCCCTTGCTTACTCAGCTGAGTCTATAGGAACAGGGACAGTGCTTTGACCCAGACCTGAAATCAGGGGCAGGCACTTGGGGGCCTACACTAACACTGCTTGCTGTGAACCTGGGGCAAGTCCTTTTTCTTTGCTGGGCTTCAGGTTCCTCCACTATATACAGGGGGGTGGGGTGGAGGGACTCTAATGTTCTGGGCTGATCCACCTTCAGGTTATAGGACTTTGGGCATTTTTTCTTTTGAGGAAGACTAGAGGCTGGTACCCACTGTCTAGGCCTCAGGCTTTAGGGCAGGGAGGGGGAATCTCAGCCTGAGCCCTCCCTTCACCCTGCCCCTCCCCCAGCAATGGCCTGAGCCCCCATGGCTGCCCCTCAGGACCTGGACATCGCTGTGTGGCTGGCCACGGTGCATCTGGAGCAGTATGCAGACACGTTCCGGAGGCATGGCCTTGCTACAGTGGGTGCAGCCCAAGGCCTGGGCCACGAGGAGCTGAGGCAGTTGGGCATCAGCGCCACAGGGCACCGGAAACGCATCCTGCGCCTGCTGCAGGCAGGCACTGCAGAGGGTTCCCTGGATCCCAAATTGGATAGTACCATGGAGCCATCTCCCAGTCCAGCTCCTCAAGCCCAGCCCCCAAAGCCCGTGCCCAAGCCCAGGACAGTGTTTAGTGGTCTCAGTGGCCCTACTACCACCCAGAGGCCTGCGCTGAGCCCACCCTTCTGGGGACCAGAAGTGACCAAGACCTCAGAGTCCAACCCAAGGTCTTCTCCTCTCCCTACCTGCTCCTCTGAGCAACCTTCAACCCTGAATACCATGGAGATGATGCCCAATGCTATCTACTTTGGCCTGGATGTAAGAGGCGGTGCACAGAAAGCTCAGGACATGTAAGTGGAGTTGGCTATCTAGGAGTCTGATGCTGGGAGAAGGAGGAGCAGGGCATGAAGGCGGGCCTTCCTCCTCAGTCTCTTGATAACCAACAGACTTTTCTCCTCAGAACTCCAGACAGCTCTCAGACAGCTGCCCCCATCCCTGCACTCAGGCCCACAACAGGCACAGGTAGGTGGGTTTTCCTGGGCTCAGGGGAGAGGGATAGTGCCCTTCTAGAGCTCAGATACTCCTACCTGATCTCTTCTTCCCTCTCTCTACCCTTTTCCTCACCCCACCAGTGCACATTATGGATCCTGGTTGTCTGTACTATGGTGTCCAGCCTGTGGGGGTCCCAGGTGCCTCCGACAGAAGAGAGGGCAGAGGTGTCTGTCAGGACAGGGCTGAACACAGGTGAGTACTCAAAAGAGTGGGAGGATAGGGTAAGCTTGACAAGTAGTTGAACTTGCGGTGGCCATGTGTCTAGTTAGTCATCAAATGTCCACCATGTGCCAGTCAGGTATTCAAGGTACAAGATGAACATAACAGACCCAATGCTGCCCTTAGTCAGCTGTGAATCAATGGGGTGAACAGGAAACAAAAGAAGTAGACAAATGGATACATAATTAAAAATTAAAAGAAGCACATTTTCTTCTTTCATGCAGAAAATATTTACTGTGCTACTATTATTACATGCCAGGCTAGGAAGAGTGCGAGGAGATGATGTTAGAGAGGTAAAGGGAACCCATAGGGCAGAACCTTGGAGGGACTTTCACTATTACTCTAAGTGAAATGGGAAGCTATTGGAGAGGTTTTGACTTACATTTTCTGTATTTAGTTTTTTTGTGGCATGGGGGATCAAACCCAGGTCCTCATGCATGCTAGGAAAGGACTCTACCACTAAGCTATACATTTTAAAAGGATTTTGGCTTACATTTTGGCTTACATTTTAAAAGGATCCCTCTGGGTGATGTGTTGGGAATGGTGTGTAGGGGGCAAAGGCAGCAGAGAGGTTGGTTAGGGGGTTATTGAATTTAGTGTAAGTAAGAGATCTCAGAGTAGCAATAGTAATGGAGGTAATAAGAAGTGGTTATATTTTCAGGGCAAACTGTCAAATTAGCTTGGGGTCTGAGAAGGAAAGAACAGTCAAACATGACTTTGAGGGCTACAGTCTAAGCCTGTGCTGTCCTATTGGTAACCACTAACTACATATGACCACTGCACATATGAAATGTGGCTAGTCTGTATTGAGGTGTTGTAAGTGTAAAACACCCACCAGATTTCAAAGACTTAGAATGAAGGGGAAAAGAAAAGAAAATATAATAAATATGACAGATAAAGATATAAATGATCTTAGTAATTTTTGTTTTGATTGCATATTAAAATGTTAATGTTTTAGATATATTGGGTTAAATAAAATATACTACTAAAACTTCACCTGTTTCTTTAAATTTTTTAAAATGTTGCTACTAGATATTTCAAAATTACATATTGGTTCACCTAGATTTCTGTTGGATAGCATTGTTCTGAGCACATGTAAGTTGCCATGGTCTGAGACAAGGAAGAACATACTTAAAGCAGGTGGGAGGTGAGGCATAGATCAGGAGTTCCATTCTAGAAATGTTAAATTTGAGGTGTGTGATGTACATCAAAGAAGAGATGACAAATAGGTCTTTGGGTACACAAATCTCCAGTGTGGGTGAGAGTTCTGAGTTAGGGATTTCAATTTGGGAGTTCTCAGCATTCGGATGGGTGTGTATGGGTGAGTATGCACAGAGAGGCAGACCAAGATCAGAGCCCTGATGCCTTCCCATATCAAGAGATAGAGAGAAGAAGAATGAGCAAAATAGACAGAAAAGAAAGGGCTAGTGAAGGAGAAAGAAAACCAGGAGAATGTGATGTCATAGGAGCCAAGTGAAGAAAGCACCTGAGGAAGGAAAAGTCAACTGTGTCCTACGACCCTGAGAGGTCTGTTGCTAAGATGCTACTGGGGACTGACCTCTGGAGTTGGCCATGTGGTGGTCATTTTGGACCTCCTCAAGGGCAGTCTTAGAGTGGTGGCAGTGAAAGCCTGATCAGGGTGGGTTTAAAAGAGAATGGAAGGAGAGGAGTTAAACACATGCAGATAACATTGTTGAGTTTTTCTGAAAAGAAGAGCAGAGAGTTGGAATGACTGTTGGTAGTGGAAGTGGAGTTAATAAAGGGTTTTTGTAGGTTGGAATGTTATGTATAAGTGAATAAGAATGATCTGGTAGAGAGGGGAAACAAGCCATGCAGAGAGGGAATCTGGAGCCATGCGTGTGTTGGTGGGAGGAGTCAAATCACGTGCACAGAGGAGGTCTGGTTCTAGACAGGGGCACTTATTACAGTCACAGCACATTGGGTAAATGTGGCACGGGGAGTCTGTAGGGATTCTCATCTGATTGTTTCAGTTTCTCAGAATAGGAAACAGAGTAGAGTAGTGGTTCTCAACCTTAGCTATTTCGTAGCCTGGGGAACTTTTAAAACTACAGATGTCTGGACCCCACTCCAGGGATTCAAATTCAAGTGTCTGTTATGAAGCCCATGTACAGATATTTTTAAGATTACCAAGTAACTTTGTGGTGTTGCGGTTGAGAACCACAGGAATAATAGGGGACTCTTCTTGGGTGGTTAATAAAGGCCTCTCTGAGAAGATGAGATAAGCAAAGACCTGAAGGATGAAAAAAAGCAACTCAGGGAAGCATGGAAAGAAGTGTGTCCTAGGCAGAGGGAGCAGCACATGCAAAGGCCCTGAAGAGAATGTGGCCAGACTGCAGTAAGCCAGGGTGAGGGCAGCGCAAGATGTCAGGGAGCAGACATGTGTGAGTCCTTGCAGCCTGTGGCAGAGAATTTGGGTTTAGCTTAAGTGCAAATGGGACCTTATTGAAAGCTTTAATGCAGGGAGTGAAATTATCTCATTTTATAATTTTTAAAAGAGAACTAGTGGTTGTAGGAGAATGAACTGTGGGAGCAAGAGCAAGAATGAAAGCGGGTGATCAAATGGGCAGTTTACATCATCCCAGTGAGAGTTGGTAGATACTTGGTCTTGGAAGAGAAAGTCAGGAACATTTTGGAGAAAGGAACAATAGGACAGGTTCATTAGCTGTGCACAACCATGGCAGGAAGTTATCTACACAGTCTTTCCCCAGTTTTTCACCCCAGTAATACTAATGCGGAGGAGAAGGACTACAATTTTCTCAGTACAAATTCCAAGTGTGCTCAGGGAAGAAACTCCATGCTAATTTTTTAGGTTCCCAACCTCCGTATCCCCTGTTTGAAAAATGGATCTAGTACCTGCAAGGTATTCTACTAGGTGCTATGGCTGGGGGTGGAGAAGTTAGAAAGAGGGTATCCGAGGTACTGGGTCTGATGTGTGTCCTTTCCTCTTCTGGCCCCCACAAGGCTCAGCAGACAGGATCTGGAGGCAAGGGAAGATGCTGGCTATGCCAGCCTCGAGCTACCTGGGGATTCTGCCCTACCGCTACCCACCCTGGACACAGAGGAGACCAATGATGACCTCATTTCACCCTACGCCAGCTTCTCCTCCACTTCAGATCGCCCTACACCCCTGCTCAGTGGCTGGCTAGACAAGCTCTCGCCTCAGGGGTGGGGCTGCTGGGAAGGGAAGGAAGAGGAGGGAGATGGGGAGGTGGAGGGGGCAAGTCCCAAGTGCTCCCAAACCCTGTGATCCCCACCCCAAGAATCCCCAAATACTCACTGATCTTGGCCCCTCATTCCTTTCTTAGAAACTATGTCTTCCAGAAACGCTTTGTGCAGTTCAATGGCAGGAGTCTGATGTACTTTGGCAGTGACAAGGTGGGGGACCAGAGGTGCTATAAGGAGACTAGAAAGAGGGAGAGGGGGGCTGAGAGGCTCAGGATTGAAAGTTCATTGTGGGGGGATGGCCACCATCTGCCCGATGTCAGCTATCAAGGTGGCAGGCTTAGCAGCTGTAACCATTGCTTGTGGATTGAGTGCTGACCCAAAGGTCAGCACTGGACTTAGGGGTCAGTGTACAATGATTTAGTTTCTGTCCCCATGAGCCATTGGCTTTTTCTCCAGGACCCTTTCCCGAAGGGCGTGATCCCTCTGACTGCCATTGAGATGACCCGCAGCAGCAAGGACAATAAGTTCCAGGTCATCACCGGCCAGAGGGTATTTGTGTTCCGCACGGAGAGTGAGGGTGAGGGCCAGGGCCTACTGGGCCAGGATGGGAAGAGGGAGGCTATATGAGTATACCACCCATTGACCTGCTTCCCTGTCCCACCACCAGCTCAGCGGGACGTGTGGTGTTCCACACTGCAATCCTGCCTGAAGGAGCAGCGCCTCCAGGGCCACCCCAGGCCCCCTCACCCACCCCGACCCCTCCGCACTGGCATGCTAGAACTGCGTGGACACAAGGCCAAGGTGTTTGCTGCCTTGAGCCCTGGAGAGCTGGCACTGTACAAGAGTGAACAGGTAAAGAGGGCTGGGTAGGGGCTGAGGAGCCTGACCTGAGCCATTCTGGCAATTCACGGTGTCCACCCTCCAACTCTACCAGGCCTTCTCTCTGGGCATCGGGATCTGCTTCATTGAACTACAAGGGTGTAGCGTCCGGGAAACCAAGAGTCGAAGCTTTGATCTACTCACACCCCACCGCTGTTTCAGGTGGGGCCCGAACTGGTGGGAGGCAGGCTAGGGGACTTACACAGGGAGGCACAAGGATACAGAGAACTGGAGGCTTCTGTAGGATACTAGCAGATGTGTACTGATGGGAGTCAAGTGGGCAAGGTCAAGATGTCAGGAGGGTCTGGGCTGGCCCAGATGTGTCCTGTGGCAGCTCTTACAGGAATGGCCATTGGGATGGGACGTTGGGGGAGGTCCATGCCCACGGACTGGCTGTCCATCCCTCAGCTTCACAGCCGAGTCTGGGGGGGCTCGGCAGAGCTGGGCGGCCGCTCTGCAGGAAGCAGTAACCGAGACCCTGTCTGACTACGAGGTGGCTGAGAAGATCTGGTCAAATCGGGCAAACCGGCATTGTGCAGACTGTGGGGCCTCACGCCCAGACTGGGCTGCTGTCAACCTGGGGGTGGTCATCTGCAAGCAATGTGCAGGTGAGGGATGCAGCCTCAAACCCACATGGGGAGAGGGCGGAGAGCTGGGGCTGGGCTAGGTACCGATGCCACATGCCCCTTATACCCTAACAGGCCAGCACCGGGCCCTGGGTTCTGGGATCTCCAAAGTGCAGAGCCTGAAACTGGACACAAGTGTGTGGAGTAATGAGATTGTGCAGGTGAGGAATCTGCAGGGAGAAAGCAGAGAGGCATGAAGGGGGAGCATCTTTGGGCACAGCTTGGGGATAGGAATAGGATATCTTGAGTTTTGGTCATTTGTCTTTGCCTCCTTGTCATCCTACAGTTGTTCATTGTCCTGGGAAATGATCGTGCCAACCGCTTCTGGGCAGGGACACTACCCCCAGGTGAGGGACTGCATCCAGATTCTGCCCCTGGTCCTCGGGGAGAGTTCATCTCCCGAAAGTATCGGCTGGGTCTCTTCCGAAAGCCCCACCCTCAGTATCCAGATCACAGCCAGCTTCTCCAGGTAGGAGGGATAGGTTGGGGATGATGGGAGGTGGAGGAAGTAGTGTCTGAGTTGGAATGTCCTGACTTGGGTGGTGGAGACTGTTTTTGGTGATCAGAGGACTGTCCCTGGGGCTCTCAGTTTGGGTGTGGGGCTGACAGAGGTGTTCCCCTCCCCATAGGCACTGTGTGCAGCTGTGGCAGGACCCAATCTGCTAAAGAACATGACCCAACTTCTCTGCATTGAGGCCTCTGAGGGGGAGGAGCCCTGGTCCCCCTCAACCCTTGATGGCAGCTTCTCTGGCCTTCTGTCCCCAGGTGATGAGCCCCCTCCAAGTACCTCCTTTCTCTCTCCTTCAGAGTTCTCAGTCCCAGCCTGTGATTTGGTTCTTCCAGGAAACCCCAATTACCCCATCATCCGATCAGTCACAATGGCTTGGGCCGTTTCCCAACCTCTCAGATCCTCCAGGGCCTGTTTCCTGGGCTCTTGAGATGTCTGATGAGATCTGAGGACATGGCCCCTGGTAGATCGGGATGTGCCAGGTGTTAGTACCAGTTCCCTCCTGAGAGGGTCAACCCATAAGTCAGGTCTCATCTCCCTGGGGACAGTAATCACTCAAAGAAGGGGTCAGCTTAGTGATGCTGATCTCCACTGGTCAGGCCAAATGGGTCAAGATACAGAATGGCTCATGCTCTGAGGTCCCCACCCAGAACTGACTGCCTGGTTGACTGGCTGGTAGGAAGAGGCAATGTATGTGCACTAGGCTTAGAGGCCTCCCTGTCTCCTTACTCTTACAATCTGTCTCCTTCTTCAATCTGGGTAAAGAGGAATCCAGCCCTATTTGGCTCCACTTGGCCATACTGCCAGTGGAGTTGGGTCCCGTGATCTTCCCCCATTGGATCCTTTCCCCAAGGAGGGTCAGGCCATCCCATTACACTGGCCTGACCTGTCACTTTTTCCTCTTGCAGACCCCTGTCCTGGTGTATACAATGAAGTGGTGGTGCCTGCCACTTATAGCAGCTTCCTGTATTGTAGCCCCATCAGCAACAAGCCTGGACCCCCTCCCTCTCGCAGAGGCCGGGATGGTGAGAGGGAGCTGAGGGATGGGAGATGACAGGCACAGAAGGCATGAATTACCTGAGAAGGATAAGGAAGACAGGCCTGGGATGGGGAAGTGGGGCCATACCCTGGAGTAGGCTAGGGTGCTGGAGCTGGAAGGGACCATGCCAGGTGGTAGCTCTGGGTGATAGTTAAGAGCCTTTGCTCTGAAGTCTGACTGTCTGGGTCAAATCTCAGCTCTGTTACTTCCTACCTATGTGACTTGGGTAAGCGATTCAAACTGAACCTGTTTCCCCATCTGCAAAACAGGACTGAATATAGCACTCACCTCATAGGCTTATTGTGAAGATTGTGTAGGATCATACATAGGAAGAAGACTTGGCATAGTATAAATATCTGGCAAATGGAAACTATGACAGGGGTGGCAGAGGTCTGCTGCTCCTGACTGTCGCTCTCCCACTTAGCTCCTTCCCGCCTGTGGTGTGTGCTGGGAGCAGCTTTGGAAATGTTTGCATCTGAAAGCAGTCCTGAACCCCTCAGCCTCATCCAGCCCCAGGATGTTGTATGTCTGGGTGTCAGCCCCCCACCTACTGACCCTGGTGACCTTGAGAGGTAATGGCCCCCTGTGCTCTTCCCAGTCTCCAGGCTTACAGCCACTTCTTGGCCCCTATTCTCCACCCTGACCTCATCATCTCTGCAGGTTCCCCTTTTCCTTTGAGCTCATCCTCACTGGGGGGAGGATCCAGCATTTTGGTACAGATGGAGCTGACAGTCTGGAGGCCTGGACCAGTGCAGTGGGCAAGGTGAGGTAGCGGAGACCCCTCCCCACACTCATTATTCCCCCATCCTTGCCCTCCCCCATCCTGTCCTCTTGTATTACTGTAGCCATGCTCACCACTTCTACTAATAAACAGCTGAAGTTGACTGAACACTTATACTGTGCCAGGCCTTGTGTTAAGCACTGTCCATTCAGTATCTCATTTAATTTCCACAACCCTCAGAGGTAAGCACTATTAATATTTTACACATAAGGAAACTATACCTTAGAGGTCGTAAAGTCAGTTAGTTAAGGTCACAGAGCTAGGAAGCAGCTGAACACAGTACTAAAATTCAAGACTCTGTCTCCAGAGTTCATGCCCCAGACTTCACTGTGCCACAGCCTCTGCTCACAGAGAAGCTGCTGCTGACTCCTGCTGCCCCCCTTTGTTCCCCTTTTTCCAGTTCTCCAATAGGCTCAGAAGCAAAGCTACTTTCATATGTTTCAGCTTCTCCATTTCTTTTTTTTTCCCCCTGGTACTGGGGATTGAATCTAGGGGTGCTTAACCACTGAGCCACATCCCCAGTCCCTTTTGTGTTTTATTTAGAGACAGGGTCTCCCCAAGTTACTTAGGGCTTCGGTAAATTGCTGAGGCTGGCTTTGAACTCATGACCTTCCTGCCTTGGCCTCGCGAGCCGCTGGAATTACAGGTGTGTGCTACCACACCAGGCTCAGCTTCTCTGTTCCTAAACAAGCCAGTCTCTCCATTCTGGACCCTGTTCCTGAAATTAAAAGTTCAGGCCCTAGAGTCAGAGTCAGACATCCTGGGATTTGAGTTCTACAACTCTCAGCCTTGGGAGCTTTTTCACGTCTGTAGAGTGGGTGTAAAAGACTCACCCCCTGGGGATGAGGATTAAGTGACATGTAAGGCCCACACATAGCAAACCCTCCCCATGTGGGTGTTGAAATAATAATGATGGTGGTGATGATGATGATGACGACAATCTCTCCCATCCTAAAACAGCTTTTCCTTAAGCTCTTCTCCACCTTCAACTTTTCACCCCGGCGCCCTCCTTCCCTTCCTGACAACTTCTCAGAAAGTCGTGTGCAGCCTGCAATTCCTACTTAACCCCTCACAGCTGTGTTCCTCCACCCAGACTCTCCCAAGCTGCTAACCTGAAGATTACTAGTGACCTCTCACATCCAGAGTCCAGCAGCTTCCTTCTGGCCTTCTTAGGTCACCTCTGCAGTGGTTGACACTCCTCAGTAGGAGATGCTCACCTCCGCTCCAGCTTCTGACCCCACTCTCCCTGTCCTTTAACTCACTCTAACAAACTGTCTCCACATCCTTTCAGGGCTCTGCCATGACCCTCCCCACCAGATCTGCCACCTCTTTTTTTTTTTTTTTTTTTTTTTT
>JAJEJO010004514.1:144437-187117 GCA_020662805.1 Glaucomys volans | reverse complement strand
TTTCATAGTATCCCAGAGATTTTGATATGTTGTATCTTTGTAACAAATGCTTTTTAAACACTGTCCTAGTGTATAGGCACTGTCCTAGGCACTGGGGGTAGAGCAATGAATCAAATCAATTCCTGTCCCTGTCCCTTAAAGATTACTTATATGTTTATAAATTAAGTCAACTCCTCCACTTGTTTATCCTGACTTAAATAAGGAGAAACAAATAACACACTCAGATGTATTGATGCTAGTAGAAATGCATGACCTACCTCCTTATCCCAGACTTTAAACTGACTAATGAGCCATTCCAGAATCCCCTCTGTCCTTTGTACCAAATGCTTCCTCTTTGCAAATCATTAGCTCCCAAGTCTCCCACACTTGGTAGATGCCTTGCTTCTATCTTCTCTAAGTAAAGCTGGTGCGTTTTTGAGAATTTCCTCAGTTGCTGCATCTTCCCCCTACATCCAGTCATCTCTCTTGGTGTCTGGTTGTTTTTCCTGAAAGGTAATTTTTCCAGTGTTTCAGATCCTGCCGTCTCCGTTTCTCTAGAGATCTTGCTTTATTAACTAATCATCGTGTCTTTCTTGCACCTTCAACCCCTATAATGAGCCTTTCTCCTTTGCATATAAACATGTGACTCTCCTACTTAGAAAAATAAAACTAAATTCCTTCTACTCCAACTTCTCTTATCATTCTATCTCTTTCTTCTTCTAAAAAACTGTAAGTGGAGTGAACTCTCAATGAAGCCAACTCTAAAATGCCCAGTATCCTAGATAGTCTTGTGAGGGATACTGAAGGTCAGAAAAGCTCTCTATGTGGATATGTTCTATATTGGTGTAATATTTATAGGTGGTAACACAACAATCTAAATGATTTGTTTGCTGTTTTGTGTAGCATTGTTTAGTGTGAGAGCATTCATGGTGCGATCCTGTGAGTGCTGGTAAGTTATCCACATTCAGTAAAAGCAGAGGCAGTATTTCATTACATCTGTCAATCATAGAGCAAGCCTATAAAAGTCCATGGCTCAGGGGAATGGAGAAGCACAGCAGTTGGAACATGTCTCAGACCTCCTGATGGAGTTTAGGAGGCCCTCTGGACAAAGATGATTTGTGTCTCTATTGAGAGATGAGAGCAGAGCTGGCTGGCCCTTCGCCTTTCTTTCCTACCTCTCTGCTTCTCTTCAGAGAGAATAGGTTTCTCCCTGAGGGTCACCTTGCTCTGGGTTTCTAGCAAGCTCTGCTTCTGCTCTGAACACTGAGCATCATAATTCTCCATCCTTTGGATGCCAGTGCAGCATGGAAAGTGGAATTATCTGCTGCAGAAACAATAGAATCTATTTTTTCTACAAAAAATAAATAAATAACAAATCAGTGTTTGATCCTGACAACATCTACAAGATCCAGAGAAGCAGTGGATATAAAAAGTTCTAACCCTTTTTTCCACCAACTGCAATATCATTTCCATTATTTCTCCAGGCTCCTATTCTGAATTCAAAGCAATTTATCTGAAGTTCAGACACTGTCACTGTGATTTAGTTTCAGTTTTATGGCAACTGCAGGTCTCTAATAAGTATGCTCCTTTCATTGATTTTGTTCCCCTTCAGCTGCTGCTGTAAATGTAATTGAAATTTTTTGTTTTTTTTCCTCCGGACCTAACTTTTTTTTAACTGACAAGAGAGCAATCAGTGCAGAGTCCTGTGAGTTTCATATACTATATTAATAAGAAATAATTTCTTCTGGAAATGGACTTTCCAATCATTTCGCTTTAACAAACAATGTTTTTTAAAAAGCCTAAGTGACCCGTTCAACTGCATGTATTTCAACACTAAAAGTGGGAGGATTTTTTTTAAATCTGGGGGGTTGGTTACAAGAAGCACAGGTAGTAAACTGACTTTTAGGAATTTTTTAAAGTTATTCTTCAGTGTTGAGTTTTTACTCTGTTGATGTACTAATATGTTCATCTAAGGCTGGACTGTCTCCTACACAGGAATTAATCTGAGACCTTGAGGTGAAAGGAACCAAATGTGGTTCCCAGGCAAACACCAGTACTTCCTATGGAGAAAGATAGCCAACCTTGATACAGGGATGCTGACAGTTCTGGCTGTCATAAGCTAAAACCCAGATATCTCCTGTCTCTCATGCATACTCCTTAGAAACATAAACTAAAAGTGACAGATTGGAGGGCCAGCCACATTGCATTCATTTCTGTTTTCCCCTGTACTTTCTACCTAGATTTGAAATGCCACTTTTAATATTCACTATGTTCTCCTATACATTTAGGGTTTTTTTTTTGGATGACACTGTTGGATATTTTTTAAATGAGTATATTAATTATGGATTCCAGTTTAATTTCATATTTTAGAACATGTTTTGGAATCTGGTAAAGTAGATCTTTCTTCATTTCTTAAATTAAAATATTTTGAGTTTGCTTATACTTTTATTCCTTCAAGAAAATTTTATAAAAATACAAAATGTCATTAAAATCCCTCTTAGTCTTTTCAAAATGAAAATGATTAGTTCATCTCTACAATTATTAATCACCCATTTATTTAGGCATTTATTTATAGCATATAATACAGATTTTAAAACTTATTTCATTAAATATATCACCAATAGTAGGAAACCATTATTTTATACACAAGTAATGAAGAAAATCCACTGCCAATATTAAGATACTATGAATTACTATATATATTTTAACTTTAAATATGATTAAATTTCAGTGCATCATAGACTCAGAGGAATATCTTAACCCTTGGCATCTTGGTGTCCTAACTACAAAGACTATTTTTTTGTGGTGCCTGTTCTTACCGTCTATAATTTGCAATATGTTTGCTGGCTCATTTTGTTTATATTTGTCTGTCAGTGAACACTTTATTAAAGAAGCACATATATAGTAAGTGTGCAGATCCTAACTGCACAGCTCAGTGGATTATCACAACTGAAAATACCCAGCTCAGTGGATTATCACAACTGAAAATACCCAAATGCCTAGTATCCAAATCTAGCATCACAATCGTACCAGCACCCACAAAACCCTCCTCAAATCTCCTCATGTTCACTATTCTCCCCACAAGGGAAATTCCTATGCTGACTTCTAATAGCACAGATTAGTTTTGCCAGTTTTTATTAATGGAAGTTAATTGCACACTGTGAACTCTTTGGTATCTGGCTTTGTTTGCTCAGCATGACTCGTGAGATTCATTCATGTTGCAAAGAGGTACAGAGTTTGATTCTAACTGCTGTATGGCATTTCATTGTATAAACATAACATATTATTCATTCCACTATTAAAAGGCATTTGAGTAATTTCTACTTTGGCATATTTCACCTATATAGTTAAGTACTAGATTTCCTTGAAAACTATGATTTTAGAAATGAAAAACTATTGCCTCATAATGTATTTATGAAATAAGACATACAGGAAATCAATAAACATATGAAAAAGTGTTCAACATCTCTAGTTATCAGAGAAATTCAAATTAAAACAACTCTAAGATTTCATCTTACTCCAATTAGAATGGCTATTATCAAGAGCACAAACAATAATAGATGTCATCATGGATGTGGGGAAAAAGGCACACTTCTACATTGCTGGTGGGGTTGCAAATTGGTTCAGCCACTTTGGAAAGCAGTGTGGAGATTCCTCAGAAAACTCGGAATGGACCCACCTTTTGACCCAGTTATCCTACTCCTTGGTTTATACACAAAAGACTTAAAATTAACATACTACAGTAAAACAGTCACGTCAATGTTTATAGCAGCTCAATTCACAATAGCTAGACTGTGGAACCAACCTAGATGCCCTTAAACTGATGAATGGATAAAGAAGATGTGGTATATATACACAATGGAATAGTACTTAGCCATAAAGAAGAATAATATTATAGCATTTGCAGATAAATAGATGGAAATGGAGAATATCATGCTAAGTGAAGTAAGCCAATCCCAAAAAAGCAAAGGCCAAATGTTTTCCCTAGTAAGCGAATGATAATATAGAATCGGCTTGCAGGAGTGGGAGGGTGAGAGAAGAATGGAGGAACTTTAGATTATGTAGAGGGAAATGAGAGGGAAAGTCAGTGGGGGTATGAAAAATGGTGGAATGAGACAGATATCATTACCCTATGTACATGTATGAGTACGTGAATGGTATGAATGTACATCATGCACAACCATAGAAATGAAAACTTGTACCCCATTTGTGTACAGTTAATCAAACTGCAGTCTGTAAAAAATAAAAAAAGGCAAAAAGAAATATTTTACTAGATTTGTTTTATTCTAAAGTTTTATCCTAAAAAAAAGCCGACAAAAACTATTTTTTTTTTTTTTTTTTTTTTTTTTTTTTTTTTGGTACCAGGGATTGAACCCAGGAGTGCTTAATCAGTGAGCCACATACCCAACCCTATTCATTTTCTTGAAAGAGTGTTTCCCTAAGTTGCTTGGGGTCTTACTAAGTTGCTAAGGCTGTTTTTGAACTTGCAATACTTCAGCCTCAGTCTCCTGAGCTGCTGGGATTACTGGCATGTGCCACTACACTCAGCTAGCAATCATAACATTTAAAACACGCATTTAGTTTCCAAGATCAAGAAGAGAATACAAGCAAAGCCATGGATTAGTCTGGGTGGAAGGATGAACTTCAGAGGTTTCTCTCCTAAAATACAAAACCAGAGACTTCAAACCTAAGAAATCCAGTGCCACCACTTTTGATTTTTATTTTTACATTTTTGCTTTAAGTTTCTCCTATTTACTTTCTTGTCCACTGTCTCTTTTACTTCCCCAATAATACTGTTACCTGAAAAGTGTCCTTAAACTCTGTTTAATTCAGTGGCAAAACATTCCTGAGACGTAAAAATCTGTATCTGAAAAGATATAGTTTTACATATTAGGAAATAGCAGTGACCATATTTTAACAATAACAATTGTTTATTTATCATTTCATAAAAGGAAGAATAAGCCACTGAATCAATGTTTACCCTAATAATAAAGCCAAAGTAAGAAATCACTGTAAATGGTGCCTTACTAAATTCTTCAACTTTCATAAATGTCTGAGGATCTATGTTAAATCCTGAAAGATCAATTTTCTGTGAAGAGTATCACAAGATAGTGCTGGAAAGCTGACTAACACACATGTGATCTAACCTGAGTTTCAATTTCTCATCCAAAAAGTGGGCATAAGAATACCTGCGTCAGGGCTATGCTACAGAGTAAATAAGCTGGCGCAGGGAAAACTTCCACAGCACAGCACGGTCTTCACTTCCTTCAGCCAATCTTTTCCAGATCTCATGATATCAGTAGATTTTAAACACCGTTACCAACAGAATCCTTTAGTCAAATAAAATCTTATATGTAACTATAAGCAATTAGGCTAGTGGAAAGTCGAGTGCAATTTGAAATTTGTACCTAGATGGTTCTTCCATAGAACCTTCCATAGGTCATAAAGGGGAAAAAAAACATGGCCAAATCCTTTGCCACTAATGTCAGACAGACTGCGAGTCTTCTTTTCAATATAATCCTTTCTCGAAAAAAAAAAAAATCTCACAAGCAACCTCTCATCTGCTAGTTGAATTACAGTATTTGCTAATCAGTTTAGGCCCAAACTGCATCACGTTGGATCCAAATTGCTCTTAGTATTGAATGGAAGCCCCTTTCCCTCCCCTACAGGGAATCAAAGGCATCTCCTCATGCTGGCACTTATGTCGCTTACTGTAGGCTCCTTCCATCACCCTGTCACTCGCACTCTCCTGAGATTTGATCATTGAAATCCTTTAGTCTGTCTTCAAAGACCTGCCTATGCAATCCCTCATCGTTTTTATCACCTTTCTCTGAGACAGCTCCACTCTCTCCATCTCACTCCATGAAAGAAATGCTCCTCTCCAAATAGAGAGACTCTGCTCTCACAAAACAAAGGGGACTAAACACCAAGAATCAACACCGAGTCTGTGGGCCCAAGTGGGGATGATACCAGTGTGCAATTGAAAATCCATTCTTAGGCACAAACAATTCGTTAGCCTTGGCAGTCCATTTGTAGGATGTCAAGCCAATAAAGTTATAAAAACTGAAGCTGAGATTAATCTATTTCCTCTCAGCACTAAGTCTGTTCCTTTCTAATCTTGTATAAGTAGTACTTTGAATCAGGGTTCTTGTTATCCACTCTGCTGACATCCTAGAAAACACACTGTTTGCTTAGAGAAAATGTGTTACAAACACTTTCGCAGGGTCAAAACAAGCCACTCACTAGAAATGAGATTAATTGGAGGGAGAAAAGGATGCATGCATTGAGAAATTCTCGTGTGCCAGGCTTTAGTTTACACTTATTTAACACACACACAACAACCCACATGGGTAAGAGGATCATTTTTAAAATAAGTTAACTAGCTCAGAGAGTTTAAGCAATATGTCTGGGGTTACACAGATATTCAGAGGTTGATATAGAAAACAAGTATATGTCAGATTTACTCCACAGCCAATGATCCGAACAAGGGAAAAACTAAAGGAATAAAATCTTTAGGTTGTACAAAAACTCTTCCCCAATGTGTTTCCTTTCACACCTCTTCTAGGATAACCCCAACTAAAATAATTAAGTATAACTTACCCACAATGCAATGCTCTCCTTGGAGAAACTTAATTAAACAAAAAGTATCATGTATGCCTGGTCTCTCCCACTGCCAACCCTGACAACCAGCCCCAAAAGGCACAGCATTCCCAAAGTGGGGTAGAAGGCAGGCATATTCAGGACAGAAGTCCTAATAGGCTAAGAATTAGCAGTAAAACAAGAGCTTCCAGCAGCTCCTTGTCCTCTAGCACTGGCAACCACAACCCATCTGCAGACAGCCTAGGTAAAGACATTTCTCAGATTATCGTAAAAGAGGAGGCTCTGTGAATGCCTTTGCCTTGCCCCCACCCTGGGCCTAATGAATAGGTCCCCAGACCTAGCAGGCAGCTACCATTTACTTAATGTGGCTTCCGTCTTGGTAATCTCATGTGATCAAATTTTGCATCTATAATATTAATATAATGGCAAGTCTCAAAAGGAGATGAAGTGAAGTAATGTTTTTAATTCAAAAGCCTTTCTACACATCTGTGCTTTACATTTATTTGTCAAAAACCAATTTACTCATTGGTTAATTTCCTGCAATAAAGTAGTATATAAATTAAATTAGAATCTCAATCATTAGAGAATAATGACACCAGAATTATGGATTTTGCCATTTTATTGACTTAGAACAGGTCTTTTCCGGGGGAAAGATTAGTGGATGAAACTATGACTAAGACAGTTAATAGCAATTAAGGCATAAGGTTGGAGACCAAATCACTTTTAGCTCCATTATGAGCATTTCCTGGTTACTAGTTTGATTTTTGACCTTGTTAATACAGATAGATGTCAGCGGGCACCAGGGAACACTAAGTCTCTCTAAAATGTAGCTCTTCATTCCTAAGCAGCATTTGATCATTCAACAGATGGACAGCAGTAAATTGCATACTCTGACCACTCCTGGTTTTTTATTCCTCTTTTTCTGTCAGTCATTTATTTAGACTATCTATGACTGAGTTGAAACAGAGGCACAGCGTAAGGTTTTTAGTGGTAACACATGCTTACAAATGGATAAAATGACCTTTGGCATAAAGGGTCAATGTGACAAGAAGACATAATAGGAGTGGACAAAGGGGAAGCAGGTAACATGCTTGGACAAAAAAAAAAAAAAAAAAGGAGCCCAAGAGCAAAGTGTTAGTGAGAATCCAGAACGTGGAGAAAATTCCACCCATCCAGAGCCCTCGCTCTCTCCTGCAGGGCTGAGAACATTGGAAATGTGAGGACAGAATCTTGCAAGAAAACAAGGACATAACTGACTCACAAAAATCCCAAAGAAAATCACTCATAACTATCATTTATGTAGCTCTTTGCAACTGAAAACACACATATACCCACTCCTCATTGTGTCTGTAATGAGTGTAACATAATTATCATCCCTATTTAACACATGAGGAGTCCCATAATTGGTGGTCAACTCATTTGCCCAATGTAATACAACCAGTAAGATTTCAAATTGGGGCTTGTGCCCTGGTCTGCTGATAAGAGATACCTTGTTTTTGTTTTTGTTTTTTTCATTACAGCCCATTATTCTTAATTAAAAATTGTTTGTATGGCATAAGAGGGGGAAAATACTGCTTTTTCTACTTGTCCCTGGCCAAGGAGTAAGGATTCTTTAGCTGGACAAGACCTATCGTGCTTCTTTGTGGTCCCAGAAATGGAGGAGAAAAAAGACACACTTTAATCTTCTTAGAGGTTAAGATGCTATTCCTAATAAAGAGCTGAAGCTAGGGCTGTAGGAGATGGGAGGGGGAGAGGAAAAGCTGGACTGGCTCAGTGCAGGAAAAATGGGAAGGGAACACAAAACATTCTTAGAGGCCAGAATCTAGCCTGTAAAAAGGTTGAGAATTCATTCTTCAATAATTTTTAAGAAGTTGGTTTGAGCATTAATGTAAACCTCATCAACTAACCTTTGTATTATAGTTAGAGTACTTTCAGAGAGAATATCTGTATATATATGTTCATATGTATATTGTGCCATGCACCTATAGTGATGTTTCAGTGGGTGATAGACCACACAGATGATGGAGCTCCCTAAGATTATAATGTATCTGAAAAATTCCTCTTGCCTAGTTAAATAAAAGCATAGCACATACAGTTATGCACAACACATAATCTTAATAATAATGAACAACTATGATATTGGTTTACATACTTATTATACTTTCTGTCATTAGAATGTATTCCTACTTTAAAATCTTTACTATAAAACTATGCCACATGACACTGGGAACAGCCTCAAACATCTTCAGTTTACTCTCTCTCTTGATTGTGTGGTTTTCTCTCATGCTTGATTCAATCTCATGCTGTTTTGCTCATCATGGCTCTGGAAGCACTAGGATATACCACGGAGCCTATATGTGTAGAGGGTTTTACCATCTAGGTTTGTGTAAGTTACACTATGATGGGTGCACAATGACAAAATCACTAAATGGTGCATTTCTCGAATGCATTCCTGTCATTAAATGACACATGACTGTATGTGTATGTTGCATTTTTGCTTACTAGACAACTTTGATTCCATACTGAACTTGTGAGACCCAGGAAAAGGGTAAGAATAACCTGATTACTAAAGAAAAAGAAATGGGTAAATAGCACTTTCCCATCAACCCATTGCTAACACCTTCAGGGGAGGGGAAGGATCAGACTTTTCAACAGGAGCACTCACTCCAGCCTGATATTTTTCCTGCCTTTTGGTCACTTTGGGTCAGTTAAGCATGAGAAGAAAGGAAGCCTAAAATCCATAAAGGGGCAAGACACCCCAACTCCCACAGGTACCAGCTCTGGGTCCCCTCCTCTACAAAGGACTCTCTCTCTCTCTCTCTCTCTCTCTCTCTCTCTCTCTGTTCTATTTCTTAAATAAAACTTACTTTCTGCTCTTGCCTTGGTGTTTCTCAGGTGTTTAAGCTTCCTCATTGGCGAAATGAGGACCTGATCCTGATTTTTCAAGACTAGTATCACTTGGCTCTAGGTTTATGTGTGTTTCATTTGAGTAATACACTTTTTATATATGGAATCAAAACAGACAGGTATGGGGCTCATACCTGTAATCCTGATGGCTTGGGAGGCTAAGAGGAGGATTACAAGTTTGAGGCCAATCTCAGCAACTTAGTGAGGCCCTATGCAACTTAGCAAAACCATTTATCAAAATTAAAAATATAAAAGGCTGGGAATGTGGCTCATGGTTAAACACCCCTGGGTTAAATTCCTGGTACCAAAAAAAAAAAAAAAAAAAAAAAAACCTAGAAATTGTGTCAATACCTAGTGACCTGAACTTAGTGAACTGAAACTTCAAGTCCTCTTCCCCAACACACTCAGTCATTTGCCTTTAATCAAAAGAGCAATTGACTACTTTTTTTCTTCTTGAACTCCAGCTTTATCTGGTTTTATATCTGTGCTCCAGCAACCTTCAAAAATAGTTTCCAGTGTTTTTCTAGGTTGGTGTTATGCTTCCTAACTTATAGATCTCTTTTTTGAACATAAACTCTAATTCATGTGTTCATTTTACAATTTATTATATTGTACAGATTACATAAAATAGGAGATAGGCTTGAAAAGGAATTAATTGCTTCCATTGAGAGAAATACTGTATGAAACTGGAGAGAGGGAAGAGACTAGTGCATTTCAAAGTAACCTACATAAAGCAGAAACTTCTTGGGTTAGTGAATCTTCTTTAGATGTTTGATCACTCCACTGAGTACAAGGCAGCTGGAAAGATGATGCAAGGGCTCATTAGCTGATTGTCAAAGCAAAATCATTTCTTGCTTCAGCCATTTGGAAATCAAGCAGGGGAACTGGAAAGATGGACCAAAAGGCTGCAAGGAGGTATTTTACCATGAGAGAATGAAACAGTTGAATTTTACAAATTCAATTCTAGTCTTCATTTCTGAGTGTTCTATCCATGGACACTGAAAAAAACCTGATCCTCTCTGTGATCTTACTATGACAAGTCCTGATATTAGTCAAATAATCAAATGAAGTTTCCTAACAACTTAACTTCACACCCAGCCAATGGTTAAACTGCTCAAGGTAGCAAACTGAAAAGACTACTCTCCAACTTTTCCATCTTAGAAAAACATGAACAGTGCTGTCATTCACCAGGGATGTCAGAAAGATGTTTGTTTGTTCCCTCAAAGAGGTCACAATTGCCCAGTGGCACACCTTCTCTCTGTCTCTGTCTCTATCTCTCCTCTCTCTTTCCTCTAAGTCCAGTGCACTAGACTCTGCAGATTTTTAAGCTACAGACAAGGGTAATAGTCCCCTGCCTCTGATACTATGAATACAATTTGCAATTGTAATTTCTATGCTTCTACATGCATGGCAAAAGACAAAAGATGAAAAAGGCAGTATTTTATAAAATCAACAGTATTATTTCTTCCTGGTAGGGTAATGGGAAACATTTACCTATGTACAATGAGATGTGCAATTTTAAAATGGGGTGAGAGCAGTAAGGCTGTTATTCTTTTATTTTTTATTTTTTTGGAAAGAACATATTGTCCTTCCCTAAAAGATGTACATAGATTTTTGTCTTCAGTGAAACAAATCCAAAAGTAGAACTAAAATTCCACTTGATTCTAAAAGCGTATGTTCCTTTAGAATTTAATGCCTAGCATTTATGACAGGATTGATTTGAAAGGGAAAAAAAAGACTCAGTTTTGCCTTTGAGAAGTAAAGTAAGTTTTCTCCACAGACAAAATGAGTGTAATGAAAGACAAATATTTTCACAGATAAGTAGAAGTTTCCTGATTTTAAAAAATATAAGAACCCAAATTCATCTTTAATGTTAATAGTTTCAGAATTATAGTGCTTGTAATAGACAGTTGCAAAGGTTTTACTGAAGTATAATTTAATGTACACACAAATCTTTTAAAGTGAAAATAAACTTTGCTGAGGATCATGGATACAATATATTTAATCATTCTGTAGATATTCAATTATGCAATGATCAGCTCTGATCCCAGTAAAATGATGCCACATTTTAGCTTAAATTTCAGAGGGTTTCCAAAACTTTACATCAAAGCTAATGTACTTTGAGGTTGAAATGATTCCAATTAGCCTTGGTTCCCACGGGTCTCCAAATTCTTCACAAGAAAAATACTACTTCAATAAATATCAGGAAATATTTACTTTATTAATTTCCAACATGTTTCAGATTTTCTGAGTAGGAGTGGGGAGTCCAAAAACAATTTTGCTGACCTTAATTATGCCAACTGAACTCATATCAGTGGTAGTAAATGCTTTAAGCAGTGATTTCAGGTTCTTACCAGACTTGGAAAACAAGGAAAATTCCCTCTGGGTAGTATTGATGTAATTTTAAAACTAAAATGTCCATGCAAAACAAAGTCTAAGACAAGATTTTTTCCAAAGTCCTCTCTTTCTGGGTTTCTAGTTCTAGAGGCACAAAGCTACGTTTACTTAAGAATAGATTAGAAAAAATAGGTTGTAATAATCTTGTGGTTACTTCTATTGTTCAAAGAACACAATTTTGGTAAAACTGTGGGATTATGCATTTATGTTCTAGAAGTATCTTTTGTTCAAAGGTGACGGTAGGGGAAGAAGTCAGGGTATAACAGTGGCAATAGTAGCACTGAAAATTTCACCATTAGGTACTGCATATGTATTATTTAATGTAACTTACTCAACAGCTCTGTGAAATAAATATCATTATTTATCATTCCAATTTTATGGATTAAAAAAACTGAGGCAGAGAAGTTACAGTGATCAGATCAGTTCACCTAGTAATGAGCATAGCACCATTTAAACTGAAATTCATTTTAAACCAAAATGAAATATCTTAAATTATTAACTATACCTCTGAAGGGACTTTATACAGAGATCTTATCTTCCTGCACACAGGGATTTTAAAGATCATATTGTCCCAGTATAGTTTGGACTTGTATCTGGTACTGAGAAAACTAAATCTCCCTTCATATCACTGATCTTCTTCCCCAGTTTCTAGTAGAATGGAGAAAGGAATGATGGTGCACTTTCTCTCAAATTCGCACCATCAGGTATAAGAAGATGGAAGAACAACTTTTCCATTACCCCAGGTAGCATCTAAAACTCCTGGAACCAATCTCAAATGCATAGCCCTACACAATCTACCTATTTTGCAGATGAACAAAAAGAGGGTATAAGTGGCTCACTCAAGCACACTCATGTCATCTGTCATATTGCTAGGATTAACACTCCAGTCTCCTTCCTCCAAGGCTATCCACTCTATACTATCTGCT
The DNA here is from genome assembly GCA_020662805.1 of Glaucomys volans. NCBI lineage: Eukaryota > Metazoa > Chordata > Mammalia > Rodentia > Sciuridae > Glaucomys > Glaucomys volans. Next base: position 174,308 of record JAJEJO010004514.1, on the reverse strand, counting down.
TTTATCTGTTTTCCATTCCAAAGTCCAGTTCTAATGTAAATTCTTTGAGCCACACAAAATGTGTCAACAATGAACAAATATATTTTTAAATTAAGAGACTTCCCATAACAATATATATCTCCAGCTCCTCTTTAAAAAGTGGAAGTGGAGGAAGAAGAGGACTGACTGACCTTGTCAAGCATTTCTGCTTAGTGTCATCTGCAGGACAGTGGGCATGAAGACTCAGCTGTTCCACCTGAAGATTTATCTTCCCTAGTTGGCCCCATGGGGAACTATAATGCATGTTAGTATGTATTTAAATGCACATGGCTCAGAGTATGTTTACTTGTCCTTGTATGGGGCAAGGCCTTTAAAACACCAAATTTTTATTGGGACAATAACCTTTGTGAATACTGTGGTGGTCATTCACACTCTTCTTCAAACGTTGCCGTTTTGCTGCCTGGGAATATTGTAGCATTGCTCTTACCTACACCCTGGAGATTATATGTGGGCATGAATTCAACTTGAACAGAGAAATGTGCACATAATATAAGTGACATGCAGCACTCTTAGAAAACAGCTTGAATGCCAGGCTGAGCCCCCCACCCCATATTTTCCGTTGTTACAATAATAAGCTGCTGGGCCCAGGAGTAAGGGGATGCAAAGCAGTGCTGACAGAAGCCTCATCGATATGTAACATGAGGAAAAAGTAAACCCATTTTTCTAGACCATTGAAGTTTGGAAGCCATTTATGACTGCAAATAAACCAACCTGTCCTAATCACCACCATGTGAAGACTGGCAGATTAAGCCCTTCTATGAAGCCAGCCCCCTGCTGCCCATGGAATATACTAGCTCAACTTCCTGATTCAAAACAAATGCTTTACCTTGAAAGACAAAAGTGAAGAAGAGGAGGCAAAAGACAGTGGTCACTGGTGACTCTGGCAGTCTGGTTACTACAAAATTCTTCCAAATTTTATTTCCAGGTGTTACTAGAATCTTTCTGGAGAATAAAGTACAACACAACCTAAACTCACCCACCATGCAAGGATTAGAATGTTAGACTATGAGAAACCAAGTCCACACTCTTTTTTACAAAGGTAGAAAGCAAGACCAGGAAAGTTTTCAGTGCTGTCAGATAGAACGTCTGCATTGATTGAGAAAGGTCTGCACTGTTCCATGTAGTAGCCATTAGTTAGATGTGACTAAAGAGCACTTGAGACTAATACACTGAGAAACCAAGTTCTAAATTTTGTGTAATTTAATTGAAATACTTAGCTGTGATTAGTAGCTACTGTATTGGACAACACAGGTTAAAATAGTTTCCCAAAGGTATAAATATAGTTAGTATCAAGGTCATGATCCAAAAGCAATTCCTCTAAATCTCATTCAGAGTATTTTCTAAGCTCCTTGAAACTGAATCAAATTGGCTCTTGTCCTGATATACAAATGAATAATAACATCTGTTTTCCTCTGGTACCAGGGCTTTCTTTGTTCATGACCTCTCCTGAGCCCTGCACTAGGATCCCAAGGTAGCTCACTGTTCTGGCTTTCTCTACGCACTTATTACAGTAGGTGGCTCTAAATGTATCTACTCCTGACTGTATCAGGCATGACCTTTAAACAATGACTTTCTTTATCCTATTGCAAGCCTCAGAGCTGGTACAGACATATGTCAAGTTAAATGACTTCAGACATTTTCTAAAACATTTTTCTGTTCCTTTCACATTAACACACAATCTAAATATTGTTTGCCATCTTCTCAATTTAGCTTGTAAACACAGATAGAATGATAAAGTGCAAAATATAAAACTATTCCATAGAAGCTCTAATGAACAGAATTGAATTCATAGTGTTGTATTAACGAATAACAGCTGATTCATTCTAGTGAAATGACAATGTTAAGAGAGGTGGTAGAGTGTGATCATAGCAGTGCCATGGGTGATAGTATTTAATCATTATCATTACATCACTACTGAGCACTTACTATGTGTGTGTTTGTTTGTTTGTTGTGGTTTTTTGGTGCTGATGGTTGAACCCAGGGCCTGCACATGAGCACTCTACAACTGAGCTGTACCCAGAACTTTTCTCTTTTTATTTTATTTTGAGATATGTTGCCCAGGCTGACCTCAAACTTGTGATTCTCCTGCCTCAGCCCCCGGTGTAACTGGAATTACAGGAATGCTCCACCATACCCAGCTAATATATGCCCTCTTTACATAGATAGTTTTAATATCACAAGGAGGTAGGCTCTCTTTAGATCTCCATTTTATAGACTTCCAAAATCACATATCTAGTAAACTATGAAGCTGGGTTCAAAACCAAGCAATGCATCTATGCTGTAATTTCTTGGGCAAAACAGACAATGTAAAATTATAAAAGATTAAGAATCCCCCCAAGAATTGATTTCTGTTCTACATCTGCCATGAATTCACTCCAGAAATTTGAACAAGAAACTAAACTCCAAGCTGATTCCTTTGTAATAATTAAAATAGGTTTTTAAAATGTTCTCTAAGATAGCTGGAACACTAAAAGAGAATAGGTTGTAGATTCTAGGCTAAGCTCAGATCTTGTTTACACCTTGGGAATGTTTCTTAATGTGCATTTCTTAGACTGTAACACTAACTGTAAAACAGTGTTAATATTGCCAATTTATAGATTTGTTGTAAGGATTAAATGAAATCAGCCACTAAAGCACCTGGCATGGTGCCTACAACTATAAAGGCTTAGAAATTATAGTTTTCCTTCTCCCTTTCAGCGTTAACATCCCCATATTCTAAGTGAAACTGCCTACATAAAACATTCCTTAGCCTTTCAGCAAACACTAATTAACTGGAAACACTATGTGTGATTCATTTATGATCAGGCCATGGTATAGAACCACTAGCTATTATCTGTGCCTTTGATGTAACAAAGGTTGTACTGCATTGATGCATAAATTTCAAGCTATATCCATATCTAAGGAGGAAAGGAACCTATTTGCTGAATAACAATGAGGTCTGCAATACTCAGACCAGGAGCACAACATCTGTCAAGCAAAATAGCAATGAAACAAGGCAAGAACCAATTCTAAGTACTCCATCATATAGAATAAACATTATGAATTACACGTGCTTTCTAAACATTAAAATATTTGGTTACATAAACAGTGGAGAAAAATAAAAACACATGAAACCTCAACTGATGGTGTATTTTAGCTCAAAGGAAGAGAAGATCTTGCCATAAATGATACTAGGATGACTAGGTAACCATTTAAAAACTATATGCATGTGTTTATGTAATTAAATTTTTAAAAAGATTTCTGAGAGGGAATGCAAAGTGGTTAAAAAAAAAGGACAAAGTTGACAATGTAAAACTTTTATAAATAAATGTAACAAATATCATCAAAATTCCAGATGTGGTTTTGTAGAAATTGGAGATTGATTCTAAAATGTATACGGGAATTCAAAAAGTCCTAGAATAACCAAGGCAGTTTTTAATAAAGAAAACAGATTTGGAGGATATATCCTGATCTGAAGACTTAGCATAAGCTGCAGCAATCAAGACAGTTGCTAAAAAGACAAACATTTAGATTATTGAAATATAATAAAGAGTCCAGAAAGAGGTTCACATGTTTGTGGCCAAAGGATTTTTGACAAAGGTACTAAGGAAATTCAATGAGAAAGTCTTAACAAATGATGCTGAATCAACTATTTTGAGAAGAAAAAATATTTTGAGAGGGAAAGAAATGATAAACTTTTGTCTCATACCATATACAAAAAGAAAAAAAAATCAGCATAGAAGAAAATCTTTGTGACTTTGGGAGAAAAGTCCTTTTATTTTTTTAATTTTGAAATAGGATTTCACTAAGTTGTGTAGGGTCTGGCTAAGTTACTGGGGCTGGTCTTGAACTTGTGATCCTCCTGCCTTACCCCCAAGAATTGCTGGAATTATAGGTGTGTGCCACTACATCTGGCAGAAAATATTGCTAATGAAACACAGAAAACAAAAAATATAAATCATTTTTAAATGCTAAACTCTATTTCATCACAAATAAAATTTTTGGTCTTTGACAAATCAATAAGAAATATGAAGTATAGACTTTGAAAATGGTTCACACAAAATATGTAAGACAAATTATTTGTATTCAGAACATGCAAAGTCTGCTTAAAACACACTGAAAGAAAAAAAAATAGCCTGTGTTGAAAGGATTTCATACTTTACTAAACATAATATGCAACTATATGATTGGTCAATAAGCAAATGAAAAGGCAATTAGTCAATACAAATACAAAATGCACAAATCCTTTTACTAAGAAATTACAAATTAATGTATTTATATAAGGATTTTCATTGTAGAGAAGTGAAAGAAAAATTCCAAACATAAAAGAATCTCCATTTCTATCTGTAGGAATTGATTAAATAATGATATGGAATAAAAGGTTATATGGTTTGGTTTTGTTTTTTAACCCAGGTCTTTGCACATGCTTAGGCATATGCTCTATAACTGAGCTACACCCTACCCCATTATACAGTCTTGAAAAATGAATGCACTGACATCATAATGTCTGCTAGATGCAACACATGAAAAAGTCGAGTGTAGACCAGTGTGTGGTACAACTGTTTTCCTATTAATTTTTTTCTAAAAAGACACATACACACTAGGGATATTGATATGCATATTTTTTTCTGATAGAAAATGCACAAGCTGTTAGACATTGTCAATGGATTAGCTTTGGGGAGAAGGATTGGGTTAAGTCTGAAAGATTCTTTTTATTTTCCATCTTTCAGTGTGATATGAATTTTGCCATAAAAATGTTTTACTCCCTTTTGTATGTCAATTGGAATTATTTCAGGAATAAGGCATTGTTCCTATGTTTTTCCTAAGATTCACATTCAAAAGCACTGAACTTTGAAAGAATAGCAATATTAATGATTATTAAATTTTATAATGGAAAGGATTTAGATCCATAGTTGAGAAAGGTGGAATTAGTTGAGTTTCCAAAGCATTGTTGGTGAGGCATCCAGGACTCAAACCTTTTGCTGCCTGAACATTCACTTCAGATTCTGAATATTGGCTCAGCACACATAGCTCATCCTGGAAAACAGTATTCCTATCCTGTGTGTTTTTTCCCTGGTTTTATAAGCTAACCAATTAATAGGCCATTCTAATTCTACTAAGCTGGTTGCTTTAGTAAAATGAGGCATATGGCAAAACTCAAAAAGCCCATGGTCCTTTGCCCATTGCTTGTTCTAAGGATTGCAGGTGATTAACCTACTTATAAGCAGTTGGCAGCCTTCATAAAGAATTATGCTTAGGCCAGGCACAGTGGTGCGTGCCTCTAATCCTAGTGACTCAGGAGGCTGAGGCAGAAGGATCACAAATTCTAAGCCAGCCTCAGCAATTTAGTGAGGCCCTAAGTAACTTAGGGAGACCCTGTCTCAAAATAAAATAAAATAAAAAACATAAAAAGGGTTGGGAATGTGACTCAGTGGTTAAGTGCTCCTGTTCAATCCCTGGTACAAAAGAAAAAAAAATGATACTATGTTGAGAGCTCAGCACTGATCCCTGCTCCTAGAAGATGTGGTGTTGAACAGTGGTAGAGTCCAGATCAGCCTTAGCGAGAGGGAGTTCATGCTCCTGTGTCCATGAATAACTCCTACCCCTGTCAGGACAGCCACTCCATGCCAGTGTTTGGTCAGCACTGCAGTGACCAAGGAAGGGAATGATTGACATCTACAGAAAGAGCAATCCTATCAGTTAAGTGTTTCGTGCCTCCTCCGTGGTGAATGGTCTCTGATTTAAAACACAAAGATCTGCACTGATTTTGTCATCCTGCATTCACCAACTCTATGCCCTCCACAGCGATTTTCCCTCAGTCATCCAGTCATGTCCCCTCCACCCACAGGACTAACTAGCTAAGCTATTCCCCACTGCCCACAGGACCTTGTAAACCTCTACATTAGGAAATTTCTTGAAATTGACCAAATGTCAATTTTCCCCATTTGGATAGACTCCTTTCATAGCAAGCTTAGTGGTACCCCTAAAAGGGGAAGAGCACAGTAGCAGTTCATCTTAAGGAGGCACAAGCCAAGCTAGGAAAACTCATCTGTGACTTAAGCCTAAGATGTTTCTCTTCATCAGTTAATTCTGGGGAAATCCCTCTAAAGAGTTGTGACTTGAATGGGACAAACGGGCATGGGAGTTTTAGACCAAGGCCCAAGCAATTTCCTGTGCCCACTTTGCCTGTTTGGCCCAATCCCAAATTTAGTGTTTCTGTCTCACAGTTGATTGCTTCTGTGCCTTTCCAACCTTATGATTTATTAGAACAGATAATGTCTAGTTCATGAGTGATGCTCCAGTTATGTGGTCACTTGTCCCATGTCAGAGGCTCAGCACATTTGTCTACCAGGCCCTCTATTTCAAACAGAAGGCAGTTCCCCTCTAGAGAAGGTGTGTCCTTTTTCTAGAATGCATATTCTTTGTGCTGGGAACTCTTGTACTGTCAGTTGCCAGAGACTTCAGATTTTGTCCAAGTTTTAAGGATTCATCCAACAGCCTCTCTTTACTACAACACTGAATCCCAAGATGTTGAGTTGGTGCACTCACAGCAATGTTTTCTCCAAAAATTCAGCTTTACACAATATGATATCCTCAAGATGCACTTCCCTACACGTCTTCCCATCTCTTTATGTTACGTGTGAGCCAAGTCCTTAATTTCCTTCAGTGTGTAAGCAAATTTCTTTTTCCTGCCTTATCCTGCACAAGCTCTGCTTGGCCTTGACTCTTATCATTGACCTGTAGCAAAATGGGTGACAGGGAATGTTCATTGAGGAAAATGACAAATAAATTTCAGGACATTTGCTCCATGGGTGGTTTTGGTGGACACTCTAGGAAAAGGGAGGCTGTTCATCAGATGAGAACTTCAACACTAGAGTATTCAAAAATATTTCATTGTTCAGAATTCCTAAGCTTATCCACCCAGATTTTTCTACTCCATATATCTGGGTCCTGTTATTTTCTTATTAGGACCCTGATTTCATATAGGAAAACTGTGGAAACAGTGCATTAAGTCAGCCTTACCATTCTTGCCAAGTAAATCCTCAACCTGATATTTAGCTCAAAATGTCTGTTCTTTAAGTAACTATGGTCTCTTTAGCTCTGCTATGGAGGGCCTCTAGCTCTCAGAGCTGGGTTTGATTTGATTCTTTTATGAATCTAATTATGTAATTTCTTTTCTTAGGGCTTCCAGAGCAGTTTTTAAAAGTCAGTTAACTCCAAAATCTCTATAATTATCATTATTCTCAGGCTATTGAAGTGCCATAGTCACCAAGTCACTGTAGTGCTTCACTTTTTGCCTGGCCCCCATCCTAACTGACCACTGGGAGATTCTTAGTAACTGTGACACATCTACCTGTGCTGACTCAGTGATCCAGTTTCAGAATCACATATTCTTCCTTGTGGCCACTCTGGTACAACGATATGGGTACCACTGAAAACAAATCTTGAGGCAAATGATTTATGCAGGTAACTTATTTGGAAACTTATTGTAGGGTAAAGAATGATGGGCAGGGAAAGTAAAACAGGAGAAGACAATACAAAGAGGTATGATTCGAATGACCATCACATCCTGCAGGACACTCTGTAGTGTCTTATGAAATGTGACTAAACTGTTTTAATTTGCTGGCATTTATCCATGGCAAAAGCCCTTTATTAGTCAACAGTATTCTTATGTGCATCAATTCATAATCCCTGTTTGTACAGATATGAATGCCAAGTGAGCTCCATGGACACTCCAGGTCTGAATTATCAGAGAAACCCCCAAGTAGGAAATAAAATTTACCAGCATGAAAACTCACCAAAAGGAAGAATAAGAAATGGGATTGAAAGTGATACCCAAGAAGCATGTGATACTTCATTTGATGCTCACAGCAAATGTCTGTTAGATACTCCTGTTATCCCCATTTTTCAAGTGAAAGAGCAGATTCAAGTAGATGCACTTAATCCAAGCTAAGTATTGCCAACAGAGCCAAAATTTGAAGACAGGTCATTTCAACCCTGTGGCTTCCTAACCACCACCCTACACTGTCTTTTCAGCACAAACAGGTTCCAAATAGACAGTAAGCAGAACATAACAGTTGTGAAAGAGCTTCACTTGAAAGCAGAAACATTTGCTATCCCTTCCGCAAACCAGAAGGTCTGATTAATCTCACTTTGTTCTTAGCATGGTATTGGGCAACTCACAAGCAGAATATCTGGGCTGCGGAGCACTGCAGTCATCCTCCTACTATGAACCCAACCAGAGGTCACCAGCAGAGCTTCTGCAAAAGTTGCAATAATTCTGAGAAAACTCATATATTTGCTATTACATTTTGTTCTGCCTATATTTAATTTGAAGAGCATTAAAAGGGTACTGGATTTCTAGAAACTCCAGCATTAATTGCTACTAATGGACCTGATAGATCCAATAAAAAGAGCAAACCAAACAAGAAATTGTACAATTATAGTTCTGTTTCCCAGAAATAATACTTACTGAGTACAACTAACTCTGCTACTTTTGGTAAGAGTTCTACAAAATAGTTGATTACCATAACCCAGCAGGTGCCACTTCTCATTTCTGTTAGATTCAGCAGCAAGCAGTGCAATGTCATTGTTTTCTCATCACTGGATAACAAAGCAGCATCAGACACTCAGGATATTCTGAAGGAGTCATGATGGCTAGTTGAAATTTTCCTTTATGTGGTACCATAAAATAATTAAGAATCCTCTTATTTTGGACAGAGAATCTCTAACATATTTAGCTTAATAAAATGACACAAGAAGACAGAGAAAGGGTCTTTAGATGGCTTTATATATTCCCTTTCCAAAATGGAATGTCTTGACTTTTGAGAACCTCCAGGATGGTTGAAATCACGCAGAACAAGACAGCTTTATTTGAAAAGATAATGCAACAGAAAGTATATGGCCATGGTCACCAGGGAGGGTCAGCAGCCCAGAACCTCCTTGTGCATTTGAAGTTTGTCTCTGCTGTGGCCTGTCATCAGGTCCAGTTCCTACCTGATGTGTTTTCAGAATCATGCCAATTATCCTGATGGTAGTTTAAATTGATATTGCAATTCCTAAAGTGATTGACATCACATGGAGGAGCCTCGATCCCTCACTCTAGTCCAGAAGCCTACCAGAGTGAACAGAGATACCACTGTAAAGGTTTCTACTGACCTTCTTTTCTCCTTGAAGAAATTAAATACGTCAAATATTAGAGCTCAGTATAAAATTTCAGACAATCCAGTCCAGCAATTCCCAAATGTCCTTCCTTCATGATTTTTGCCATACCACAATTCATCGGTACTATTGTTATCTAAATACTTTTTCATTTCTCCCTTTTAAAACTTAGCATTAACATCTAGAAAATGATGTGTTTTATATGCAAATTATATTTTAACGTAACTGAAATAAATGCATAATAAATAATATGTTCTATGTATGACCTAAAATCATTTTAACTGCTATCAATGCATACAAAGCTCACCTTAGAAAATACTAATCTCCTCAAACGTGCTTTTTAAATGGAAAAACTGATAAAACAAGCGAATTTCCTAGAGTCACTGATCTAGCTGGTAGCAGGGCTGTGACTCTGCTCAGTTCTCTGGACTTGCAGTGCAGGCTGTTTCCTTTGCATCATGCTGACTCAACAGCATGAAGGAAGGGCATGATAAATGGGGCAACATTAAAAACTTATTGCACTTCTTGGCTCCATGTAGTGATTAAGGGTCTCTACAGATGTCTAAGCAAAAACAAAGCAACTCCACTGCCCCTCTTTCTGAGAAAAAAAAAAAATTCCTTCTCTTCCATGTATAATGATTTCAACAGATATTCTCCTGTCCTGAGGTTTTTTCCCTTCATTTTCACCCTCATCAGTGTTATCAGTCATCCTGTCTGTCAGTGGTAGTGATCTCCTCAAAAGTGGGGTCAAAGGCCAAGATGTTGCATTTTGCCCAAAAATAATCATCTCTTTGCACAGAATTTATGAAGTGCTTTACAATTGTTTTAAAGCCCTTTCCCGAGCTTTAACATGTTCAATTCTCACAACACCCTTATAAAGTATATGCTCAGTGACTGAAGGTGTTTCTTCAGGATTTCGTGCTAGGATCAAAAAAAGGAATCTACCACAATAAAGGAAAAGAAAGAAGGCATAAAAACTTACTGGAGATTGACCATGAACATATCACATCTCTGTTACTGTATTCCCCTTTGACTATTCATTTGCATTCTTGGCATGAGTGATGTAAGTGTATTGTGTAAGTGCAAGCTATGCTAAGAAATGAAGCTTACTTCAGTAAAATGCTTCATTTTATCCATTATCTTAAATGATAGGCTCATGAAAACTGTCAATGTAGTCAGTTCAACATTCCAGCCTTCAACGTGTGGAATAAAAAGTGACATCTTCTTGATTAGAATTAATTTCTCTGCCATGGAAGAACATGCAATATCCATCTCCCTAATGATTCTGAAGTCCTCGGATTAACAGATAAGACAATGAAAGTAAATAAACAAGATTCCTAAGTGGGGGCAAGATTTTTTTTTCCCCCCGACTAGATTTAGGATAGCTCTAGAGAAAAACAACTCCTGAAAACACACCCAAAAGAAAAACAATGTTGATGACCAAAGGCATTATCTTCAGTAATCATTATTGATGGTGTTGACCCAGGATATGGGATCCAATCAGCTAGTGTGGACAGGGCACACTCATCCCAAGCCCCACTATGTGGTCTCCCTTGAGTAAATCTCCCTAAAAATTGCATTAGAAACTTCAGCAACTCTTAAAGGTCTCTAGTAAATTACATCTGCAGCCTGCCATGGGGAAGCTTGATGCCCTTGACAGCTAATGTAACTCTTTAATCATCATCTCAATCACATAGGATGCCTTGTTCACCTTGACTTGACCTCAGCTTGCCTATTGATCCATCCAACCACAAGCTTTATTTGTGGAAATGATTCCCAATATCTTGCAAATGATTGCATAAAAATATACAGTCAGTTTTTTTGCCTCCATGTAGGAGTGCAAATGTGAACTGTGGTCTTCTATGTCTTTTTTCACTCCACTACTCTCCAGTGTCCAAACGTTCCTTGGCCTCCTTTTCCCAAGTGCTGAATCAGCATGCTACACAGTTCAGACTAACCTAAGTAAAATATGGAAGCAAAAATCTGCTATAAAATGCCCCTTCCAAAACCACAAACTGAGTGGGAGGAAAATGTTTTTAACACCTATAATTTTAAAAAGCGTTGACATTATTCATATATAAAGAGGTCTTAAAATCATTAAGAATAAAGAAACACCTGCAGGACTTGGACAAATGACATAATCAGTGCACTGAATAAGATGCATAAATTGTTGAGAAGCACAAGAAAAATCATACCACACATTAAGTAACAAAAAATGTACATTTAAAACCTAGGTGATGTTTCTTATCTATTAATTGATTAGGAATCTTTTTTAGTCAAGAATTCTTAGTGTCAAGTATGGGATGAGGAAACAAATTATCAATCTGTGGGTTTGAAAATTAATCTGATCTTTCTAAAAGGCAACTTAGAAATATGTATGAGCCAACTCAGTTTTACACAATAATTCCACTTCAAAAAACTATTCTGAGGAAGCAGCAGACATGGTCCAATGATTTCTATAAGGGATTATTTGTATTATAGAATTATTCATTTGGCTGCAAATTTGGAAATAATCTAAATGTTTATAATTAATGAATTGAGTAAATAAATCATGTCACAGTACTATAAAAGCTACACTGTAGTTAAAATAATAGTCTAGAAGTATATTTATTAATTTGTGAAAATTGAAGAAAAATCAGAATGTTTTATATATAAACATTACATATAAAATCTATCAAATATATCTTACATATATTTAGCATAAATGAGAAATAATTTAAGCTATAAGAATTTATAAAAGGTATAATTTTGTATTTTTCCAAATTAAAGATTTTTATATTCAACATGTATAGTTTTCATAATCATATTCAAAGCATATATAGCATAATATCACCCAGCAGCAGCAATACCTCATATATTCATGCATTGTATGATTGACTTTATACTACCTTTCTGAGTTTTAAAACCTGTTTCATAGGAATGCTAGGCCAGATTAGTGTATTCATATGTTGGATTATCAGAATAGCACTCTTTCCACTTATATGGAAGGCCCACAGGAAGCTAATGATGGCACCATGCAGTTGGTGAGAAATTCTCACAGATGTTAGCTTAACACATCAAAGCCATCTGAGAAGTTATTATCTCAAGTGTGCTGTGTATGTTTTTAACAGTGGCAGAGTAGGAGAACAATCTCTATGGAGGATTCTGATACTCACAGGGTGCTTTCATCTTCCTAAGTCAATAAACAGACAACGGGTACAGATGTCCTTCAGATGCAGGTGGCTCATTCTGCATAAACAACCTGTGGCCTGAACACCAGACCCCACTCCAGTCTTAAATTCTTCTATCATAGCCCATATAACCTTGAGGCAATGACTCAGAGACCTAAATGATGAGTCGTGGGAGTGTACTTAATTTTCTTGTGCCATTTTCTCCATTAAAACTATGTTCTGGGTAAATTTCTATAGGACCCTAGAGAATTGAGTAATTCATTGAATTTGCTCTACTGTAGTAAAATAGCCAATCCATTGGGTACTGCTTATATTTCATTCCAGAGATCAATAGAACACTCCATTCAATCCAGAAGAAATTCATAGTCATCTTTCTTTTACATGAGGCTTGGAGTCAGTAGTCAGTCTAAATTTTACCCTCAAGTATTGGGAGATTCTTATCTGAAGGGCCACTTAGTCTTTGGGAACTGATCAAAATTATGCTTCAGACAAAAAGGAAAAGAAAGAAATGCTATGGATACTGTTGTCTTCTGTGGAAAGGCAAGTATATTTCAGAAGACTGCTACACAAACATTTAAGTTTTTTCCCTTTTGCTCAAAGTGATCAGACTTATACATTTCTATGTCCAAGGACTTACTAGAGAAACAGTTGGAAATACAAACTCACCAAACACTTTTAATATTGCAGTATGATTGTTTCTGAGCTTGAATCTGATTAGACAAATAAGTGAGTTTGAGATTAATAGTACCATTTTCTTTGTCTAGAATAATGGACTGTGAAAGATATTATTTATGCCTGAGGGAAGGGATCCAGCCTTCAGAAGTGTAATTGCAATGGGAGCCAAATATACCTGCCAAGATCTCTGTCTATTTAGAGTGGCATTCTTAATAGTTCATACTCTACATATGTCTCTTTGGTCCTTTTTAATATTGGACAGGTTTAGAAAATAAGACTAAATATGAAGCAAAATTGAGACCTATACCCAATGAAAATATTGTCTTAGGGAATCCTCTAGTACATAGTGCATTATTTCACTTTGGGTGTTCCTGCTCTTGGCTTTGACAAAGAGATGGGATATTTTTTGATGATGGAGATTCAAGGCATGTATATTTGAACAGCAAGGAAGCCCCAGATACACAGGCATTATGATCAACTTTATGTTACTTTGCCTTCAGGCAAGCAGATCTCAACCTCCCATCTTTATTCCGGGGGAAATGGTCAAACTCAATTTCACAGGTAAAACAAAGTCAGTTTTCACCACAATGAAACCATTTATAAACAGGATGTCTTGCCTTGAAATAGGAAGTGCTTTATTCTTACACAAAAGGTCACAGACATCTGGCCTCGATATTGTTTTATGTCCTATTGGCAATAAAGTATTTTCTCCATTTGAAAACTAAATGTTGAGCACAAGTTAGGAAAATTGCCAATCTTCTCCTAGTTAACTGAACTGAAATTTATTCCTAATATTTGTTCTGTTATAATTTAATAGCAATTTAACAATATCCAACTTCCTTTTAGCATTTTGCATCAAAGTATAATAAAAATATATGGTAAAGGGGCTTTTAGCAGGGGATAAAAACTTTATGAGCATAAAGTCTCTGTTTAAATGCTTGTGGATGCTTATTTAGCTGTTTTTCTTCATTAAATATGAATTATAGCTCTTTAAATGCTGATTTGGAAATCAGGAAGGTTTAGTTTTACTCCACTGCTTTATATCCACGGGCAACATAAATCTATTTAAAAGCTGATTTAAGAAAGCAACTTGGGGAAGCAAATTGCTGGTGATTTTGTCCCTTGAATTTTGCATGCTACATAATCAGAATCAGGTTGTACTGAGCACCAAAAATGTTTATTTGAATGTGGTTGAATAAGACAATTATTTCTTAAAAAGAATACATAGGTAGTAGTGAAGTTCAGGACCTACGTGCAGAACTATATGCATGTGAAGCATTTACCCCTTAAACAATGACTGGTCAAGGTGGACAGAGTAGGGAGAGACTGATTAGAGACAACCCACAAAAAAGGCATTTTTTTTCAAGGAATCCATATGTTGACTTCTTTATTGGAAAATATTGATAGTAACAAAATTACAACCCCAGGTATAAAAATGCATTTAAATCATAACCTTAATACTAAAACCAAATCATTTTTGTTAAGACAGCATTAAACTAATATTTAGAGTAGGACAAAGTTTTATTTTTGAGATCAGGTGCAGTTTAATTCAGGCCACCAATTCCAACTCTTCCATAGGTCAAGTAAAAAAAATTAGGTGCACATATTGTTTTATTTTGAGACCACCCTACAATATCATATTATCCAAAGTGTCATTAATAATTAATAAAATAAAAGAATGTTGTATGGTATTGACATTGTTGTTCTAATAGTTTTCTCATTCTAAGTGAAGTGACACAAGTTGATTTGCTTCCCATTTGCCTGAAAAAGAAAAATTGACTTTCTGTGCACCATGTACTGACAAGCAATAACTCTTCTCACTCCCTCACTACAAGTCAAATGCTAGCTGAAATTTAAAAAATAAAAATAGAATAGAAAAGGGAGGGATTTTCTTAGTATTTTCTCTCTCTCTCTCTCTCTCTCTCTCTCTCTCTCTTCATTGCAGGATGGCAAGAGATAATATTTACATTCCTTCTTTTGATTTTAATAACTGAGCATCCAGTAGTGGATCTTCTGAGCTTATCAACTTCAACCAAACTCATTTTATGACAGCAACTTGAGACAGCTTTTTGTTTTATCCATAAATGACCTTTGCCAGTCCACAATAGCATAGGTAGACCTGAGGTGTACCTTTAGGGAAATGAGTGAAAGACAGAAGAGACATATTTTCAGAAGCTTCTGTTATTGGCTAACAAGCAAGGGTCAATCATTCAGTTAAGTCAATTTTATTTTCCTTAAATCTTTTTTTTTTAAGCTGGAAGATAAAGGATAAATTATACAGCTAAGAACATATCAAAGAACTGAACTTTCTAGGAATGGCCAAAATGGTTCAGAAGTCAAGTTGAAAAAGAGTATTTACAAAAGAAACATGCAAAAGTATGAACCAGTTTTTCAATTGGTAACTATAGTAATCTTATAGTGAAATTCACTATTTATCTGTAAAAGATTCTACCAAACAGGGAGCCATCCAATTGGTATGACACGATGGTTGCAGAAGTTATTTCAGGAAAAATTATAATCAAATTTCTTCTTCCTGTTCAATCTGAATAGCTCTGGTCATATTTTAAAATAAATTCACCCTGCTTTGCATGTCAAAACTAGAAGTTTTGTTCTGACTAAAATAGTACTATCTTTAATATAAGAAAGAGAAATGAAGTTTGAGGTATACAGAAATAGATAGGAAAAGACACAGGATGTAAACATTACTTAAATTACATAAAAAGAATGAAGTAATAAATTTTCAATAACTATTAAACATTGATGTCAACTTGCCAACTTAAATAACAAGTTCTTTGACTAAATATTACTCCCTAAATTCTACCCCTCCTGAAATAAAAAGTGTGTGTTTGTTTTTTATGGAGAACCAAAGTTAAAGAAGTTATTTAGTAGCTTAACAAATATCATACTACTAATATCTATGGATTTTCTTCACAAACTGGAGGAATTTGGTTAACTCTACTTTAGTGGTAAGACATTTTTCAGAACATATTACCAGTAGGTGGAACCAATACATTCTCAAGAGAAAGATCATGATACAAGCTGAATAGTGCTGTCAATACCCAAATTTCCATGTTGAAACCTAATCTCAAAGTGATAAAGAAGATGGAGATGGGACCTTTGAAAGGTGATTAGGTCACAAAAGTAGAGCCCTCATGAATAAAAGTAGTTCCCATACTAAAAAGACCCTCAAGATCTCATCCAGCCACTTGGCTGTGTGAGAACATAGTGAGAAAACTGTCATCTATGAACCAGGATATGGGTCCTCACCATGCATCCCAATCAGCTGGTGGTTTGATCTAAGTCTTCTCCAGAACTGTCACAAATAAGTGTCTATTGTTTTTAAGACTAATTTTCTAGAGCATGGCTCTCAATTGTGAAGGAAAATGAAATGTGTTACATTTCTTTTAACATGCAAATAACCACCCTACCTTCCTTTAGATCAGTTTCAATCTCTTCTGAACTAGTTTCTCTGTTCTGTGTGCTGAATTCTCTCAGGATATTCAGTCATAGTTTCTGTTCTTATTGAGTCATCTGTACTTATGTCACTCTTGATTCTGATTCTTCTATCCAAGTCTTCATTTACTTTTTAAATACCTGATCCACATATCCAGTTTCTACTAACAGCTCAGAATACACACCACTAGTGCATGTATTTATATATCTAAGAGCTCTATTTTACTTACAGTCTCATATGATTTCACAAACAACTTGAGGTAGTTATAAAAGTTCACTCTAACTTAGTATTTCCTCATTTTCAACTGAGCCTGACATATGCTTGTTACTAATATTACCACACATGAAATCTGTATTTATAGTATAGATTGGGGAAAGACGCAATAGGGGGAGGTGAGTATAGAATGAGGCATACAGATAATATCTGTGCATAGAGTGGTGAGGATGGTAAATCAAATATAATGTTGTGTTTCGCTTCCTTCTCTGGCTTTCTCTATTCCTTCAAAGAAGAATTTTAGCAAGGGATGTTAAGATCATTTGGGGAACCAGAAAATTGTTGAGGACAGGACCTAACATAGAAACAGAAAAGGCTCAACTAACCCTTATCAACACTGGTCAATACACAATATCTTCGAACCATTTTGATTTTGAAAATAAATTTTAAATTTATCTTAAAAATTTATTTCTTCTTGCAATGTCCTGATCACATTAATGTGTTTTAGATTATGAAAGTAAAACACAAATAAGTTATAGAAAAGAGCTTTCTTTATCACTGGATTACATCTTCAATTTTAAAACTGATTCATACTACCCACAATTTTTAATTTTTTTTTTTTTTTTGGCAGTGCTGGATATCAAATCCATGGCCTTATGCAAGCTAGGCAAGCAGTCTGCCACTGAGCTCTACCTTGCCCCGACAATGCCATCAGTTTAATTGAGCAAGATTATTTTGCATTTACCATACACTATGTAATCAAGTTCCTTTAGAATATAGATTTTCAACAAAGTTATCAGTTAATGTAGACATGATACAAAAGATAACTTAGATACAGATTAGCTGAAAAGAATGACAATCTTTAATAATCTGTAATAGTAGAAATACATCCAGGACAAAAATAGGATAATTCTTATATCACCAATGCAGGATAATTCTCATAAATCAATACTAGAAAAGATTACTAATGATTTGGAGAAGGGACCATTAAGTTGGAGAGGACAACAAATCTAGATTCCGAAGACTTCAACATAGAGGCAATAACTGAACAACGAGAAGAGGATGAGCTGATGAGAAGAGAGATGAAGCCTGAAAAGAGATCTGTGGAAGCAGGAGTATGCCTCTACCTTGATTTATGTGGGTGTCATTAGAGCCATTGATCGAACATTTTCAGTGACTTTTCATAAAATTCCCTCAGAATTGTGACTGACTTTGACCAGTGAAATGCACACAGAAGTAATATGAATCCCTTCTGAGTGGAAGCTTTAATAACTGTTTTGTGATTTATCACATTTTCTTGCCCTACTTTTGGAGATTTGGCAAGAGGAGTCCTATGACAGCTTGTGAGTGACCACAAGAAACAAAAGTTCCAAATAATCTGTGATGGGCATATGGGACAAACAAGATAGAAACTAGTATTGTTAAAAACCAAAATAAATCTATGGAAAGGTAAACATTTGGAAGGCATGGGAATAAAGAAGAAACCAATAAAAAAAGAGAAAAACATTTATAAAACTATGGAACAGCAATAGAAAAAGGAAAGGGTGGTTTCCAACATCCCATAATCACTGAAGAAGAGGGATGAAGAAGACAAGGTAGAAGAGGACAGAGAATAAAATAAATAAGGATTTTGTACCTAGGATCAATGACAGAGGAGATTCTGTGGCGTACAAACCATGGCGTCAGGACACAGCCAGACAATAACGAGGAGATGGAGAGTCAGAGGGACCAGAATGTGAAGACTACTCTGCCAGGAGTATATGATAAAGGAATGCAGTGAAGATAGTTGGAGGTGAAGTTTTATTTTATTTTGTTAAAAATGAAAAGCATAAGTACATTTTGAAGGAGAGACACTGTCAATTGAGAGGGAGAGTTTAAAGGAGCAAAATAAGAAGGAAAGGGAGAAATGTTCTGTAATTGAAAAGAGAGAAGGTTAAACAACATGTTTCAGCATTCATCTCCAAAGATAGGTGGATAAACAGAAGAGTGATGGAGAGAAAAGATTTCTGAAGACATCAGCTCAGATGGCCTTACCTTCTCATTAAAGTAGGAGGTTTGATTTTTCAGAAAAACCTAGGAGGGAACAGCCTTGAACTAGAAGGTTTGGAAGTGCCATTTCAGAGAATGAGTTGAGAAGCCAATTCATAAGGGAAGAAGATGATATCGATTCAGCACTGACCCCTTGAGTGCTGGTTCTGAACTCGAAGTTCACACAGACGGTATGATTCATTGCAGTAAGCCATCATTACTCCATGCTCTACCCATTTCTTTCCAGTGGCTGATCTGGTCTCCATATGAACTGATCTAATATCACACAGAATTTGTTCATAAGCTCCAGTTATTGCTTAGCTATCCTGCCACTCTCCAGAAAGGTTTCTGGGACTGTGGATACCTACTTAACAATTCACATTTGTGTCACATTTTGACAAACTAGATTCTCAGCAAAACACTGTGGTTTATATGGTTGAATGAAGGGAGGCTCCCTGAGTTAATTGAGGGAGGCTTCAGAGATAATAAGTTGTACCACTGAGAGTGGCTCTCAGTCTAAGTTTTCCAACTCCTGAAGAAGGAGCAGTATTTTTCCTAAATAAACACAAGTGAACGATGGTCCACTTATTTAAATTATAAAAGGGGAACTGAATCCCAGTTTTGTTGATTCATGAAATTATTCAGATCCACCCACTTTGAGGATCTGTGTGACTCTTAGAATGGTGTGGGGTCCAGGTCTCCCTCAGACCTGAACATACCTCATGGTCCACTGGAATGCAGACCTAGACACCTTGATCTAAATGAAAATTGAAATGACTTCTAAGTGGAGATACAATGCCATAGCACTGGACAAATGTCACAAGTTTCTAAACCCTTCTTAGTTCTTGGTTGACAAGTGCCAGAGAAGACAAATCTATCAAAGAAGAAAACATAACACCCCATTGGAAAATAGCCCACCCATCCCACCCAACTCTCTTCTATGTTGATATCCCAGCTCCATCAGGATTATGAAGAAAAATAAAATCTTTTAGAGCCAAATGCAAAGTTGAGCTCCAGAGTCACTGGTTTATCCCTTTGTCGCATTATCAGGCACTGCTCAAAAGAGGCAAGCAAACCAGCATTTTGGAACTTATGAGGAAAATCATTCTCCAATTTTCTCAGAATTCAAATGAAAGCTGTGGTTTGAAGCCACTGAAGCAGAATTACATGTGAAGTTTAGAAGGGATTAATTTCATAAATTTCTTAAGTTGTTGATGGAACCATCTGGCAGTTTGAGAGATAACCATTAAAGTCTATACAAGAAAATTTCTTTCTGTAAGATTATAATGACTGAATATTATAACAGCAGGAGAATAAAAACTAATGCATATTTCATCATTGAAAACAAATGCTCTGGACTTTAAAGTCTGGTGGGATTTCTGCTCAGTCCTAAGGAAGCGACTAATGAGTAAGGCATACCTACAAGGGCCTCAGGCTACCACTTTGATCCTCATAGACAGCTACAAAGGAGCTATTGACTGGTGCTTTTCTTGGGGCAGGGGCACAAAATTGGCACCCAAAGTAGTTAGGTAATATTCAACATACTACAAAGCATAAACTGGACACGTGAGATTGGAACTAATATTTTTCTTGCTCTAACAGTATATTCTGCCAAATCACACTGCCTTTTGCAATAATCAATACTGTTTATTAGGGAGATGTAGATGAACACTGGGGATTTCATTATAATTACCCACTCGGGTATTTCAGGCCAGTCGAGAGTCAGAGCTTTGCCAACTGTTTTCACAAAAGTTCTCCTGTTAGTTTTTAAGTATATCCTGACTAAGCTTCATTATCATTACTATTTTATGGAAGACAATTTGTTCCAGTTCAAGGTAATCTGACTCACAGAAAAAAGCAATAGTCTCTAAACTTGGAAATGTGCCACAATCCCCTAAAGGAATCAAAGAACATGCAGCTTTCTGGGCCAAAAAGATGGCTCCCTGATTTGGGGCCCAGGGATGTGTGTGTGTGTTTTTAAAAAGTCACCAAGTATTTCTGATGCCCCTTAAAAGTTGAGTTCTGTTAAAATAAGGTGCTTTACATACAGAATAGTGATCAAGCAACCTACTCAAGCCACAATGCCTGGTATTAAATTCCAGCTCCAGCACATAGAGCAAAGGTACAATCTTCAGGAAATTATTTAATCTCTTTAGAAATCAGTTTTCTCACCTACAAAAGGGGAATAATTAGTAATACCAATGTGGTAAATTCTTGTTAGGACCCGTGAATTTATATCTTCTAAGAAGTATATGTGGCACATCCTAAGAGTCCATAAATAGTAGCAATTGTTAATCTAATGTTCTATTTAAGGAGGCACAGCCTGAGGGCTTTGAGATGCCTCTGGTGAGTCATGTAGCCACTGCAAGCTCTCTGCCCCTCTTTCAAAGCAAGGCTACCTCCCTTAGCTATCTAATCTATCTCAAGAGATACATGGACTGTCAGGCAGAAATAAGATTTTTAATTACCTTAGTGATGCACAGAAAGACATATTGTTATCTGCTACTGTGGATGACCTCCACTATATCTTCTTGTGCAGTCCTATTATACCTTCATCTCAATAGTGCTTACTCTGACATCTTACCCAATTTCTTCCACAGCTCATTCACAATAAAGTTCTAGCAAGCACTGTCAATCTTTTCTTTACACACTATCATGAGTGATTTAACACGGCACTGCAGCATATTACTCATATCCTAGGCATTTCTCTAACACAATTCCTATAAGCCATACAAATGGGGCATTTGGAACCAATCTTCGGCATCCAGGCCCTGGAAACTAGGGATTATACTAGTTCAACAATTTGACAAAGGTCAAAACAGCTATAAGTCACAGCACTGGAACTCTTGAACTCACATACTATACTTTGCCCAGTACAGCACTGTCACCTGACTGTTTGGGGGAACTTCCCTGTAATAGTTTACCAAGCGTCACCCATTCCCCATACTACTTATCCTCACTTCCATCTCTGCTCAGCACAGTCCTTGCCCTGGCTACCATAGTTCTGTAGCAGTGGTATTTGTTATGCAATTGTATGCTACATTAGTGATTTGTTCTGATGATCTCTCCAAACTACTTCCTCTCCATCTTTCCAAATTCACCACCACTGTCCAGCCGTTCTCATATCAGTCACTCTCAAGATTTCTGAAATCTCCAAAATGCACCCTAAATTCCGAAAACACTTTTTTTCTCCACTTGTTGCACAAACTGCTGGAAATGCATCCCTGCACTGATCTTCCATCTGCACAGTTAACTACACTCTTCAAGACATCTCTAAGAGCCTCTAACAACTGACAGTGAAAACAAAGGACAAGTTTTCTAAATTCCTATTGCAGCTGAATTGTGAATTTGTATTGAACTAATAGATGAATAATTCCTTTGGGAAATGTAAGATTTTTTCTAATACAAAACAACTAATGTCTTTGGTCTTTTTAAAACATCTGATATCCTGGGCATACCAGAGTTAGTGACTGATAATTTGGAAAACTCCACACTGTGCACAGGACATGGCTGCTAAAAACCACTTTGATTATTGATCCATAATTTTGTGCATCAGTCACACACTCTGCAAACACTGTGAGTATCTTCTGAGTGCCAGGTGCTGTTCTTGATGCCAGGGCGCCACCTGAGCAACAAACATGTGTTCTGCTAGCATGAAATGTACATTTCAATGGAAGAAGAAACCCAAAAGAAGAAAGGCATGAATAAATAAAAATACAACTCTAATCATTATAAAAGCTATGAAGCAAATAAAACAAGATGTCATAATAGATAGTGAATAGGAGAGACTGGGGTGAGAGAGAGCCAGTGGGGGTATGTTGACAAAAGCCATGCTTGAACTGAGATTTGAGTAAAGAAGAACCATCCAGGCAAAAGGCATGGGATGGAGGGAGAAGGCATTTCAACATCCAAAGTAGAAAGGAACTTAGATGACTGAAGAAGAGGATGGGAGGCCAGGACAGCTAGGTGACAATGAACAAGGCATGGAGCAACACAGACGAAGACAGGGAAGTGAGGAGGAGCCCAGCCCTTCAGGGCCTTGCAATCCAGGGGAACAATTAAAATCTACAGAGTTTAAAGTGGAAATGATCTGTGTTTAAAAGAAAAAAAAAAAAACAGCATTTGGCTCCTGTTGTGGTGGGGGTGATGAGGATGGATAGCATCACGGAGGTGAGAGTAGGAGCACAAAGAAGGAACTATGGTCATTTATGAATCTGGAACAAGTTTTTTCTAGAGCATCAGTTAAAAATAAAATGCAGGGTTTAGCTTTGCAAGAGTCAAACTATGATGGATATAAGTGCATTCTGTATAAAAACCTCTCAAAAAGCTTTGGTATTCCACCTCCATTTTTTTTTTTTTTGCTTCTTTGCAAAGAAAAACAGCAATTGGATTTATTAATTCCTCAGCCAGCTTGCACTCCCCATTGTTATCAATTCTCATATGGGAATCATCCCAAACCCTGATCATGGGACTCCCATTATCTCATTGACCTTGGTGCACCCACCTCAATGTTTCCAGAAAGCAAAAGTTTGGGGGAGGGAGACTAGTAATAGCATGTTCTCTGTGCTGGGCACTCTGTGAATGACTCTGAGAAATGGCTTACTGAGCAAGCCCTTGGGAGTGCTTAGGATTTACAGCCAGACCTACTTAAAAATAGTAAGAAATGTTTCTTATTAAAATTTCTTTGAGAAAATTCTTTCTGTTCTGGCAGCAATGATTTATTTCTTAACTGTCATCAACTTGTCAACATTTTGGCTAAATGGGAACAGAAATTTCTAGGTATTATTGCTTTTACTTACAGTAAACATATCAACTTATTAACCTTCTCTGACAAATAAGAATTAGTAGTATCAGGAATAGAAGTTATATTTTGTGAAGTTTAAGGATCCCTTAAGTCTATTTCTTGTATTAAGAGTGAGACAATATTTTTTCATTTACAGAATTCTGAAATCAGACAAGATGATATGAAGATCTGGCTGGAGAAAGAGATGGTTTTTTAACCTGCAGTGTAGTAAAGCTAATACTACGGAGAAATCTAAAGACAATGAAGAATTGACACATGAATTTTAACCAAAATTTGTACAGAAAATATGTCACCTCCAGAATTTAAATGAAAATAAATTAGATTTTTGGGAAAGAAGCTGAAGGCTATAGCAAAATAGATGAAGGCAGGAAAAATTACTTGAATATTAAAATGGGAGTTTGAGATTATTTTGCTCACCTGCTTAAGCGATTCATTGATGCCTAAATGTAAAACAAATTAAATTAACAAAATAATTGTCTACAGTTGAAGGAAACTTACAGAATTTTTATTAGAAAACAGTGTAGTCTTTTCTGAAACTAGAAGAAATTTCAATCTCAAGAGAATCTCAGACTGTCATGTGAACATTGCAGATTTTATTGTATGTTTTGTTCATTCACTTTTTTATTTTAGTGTATTATAGTTACACACGGTAGTGGGACTCATTTTGACTTATTTATGCATGCATAAGACATATTTTTTTTCATTTCAATCAACAGCACTACCCTCTTCCTTCTCTACCTCCCTTTCTCTCGTCATCTTCCACTATTCTATTGGTCTTCTTTCTATTGATTGATTGATTGATGAATCATAGTTATATCTATAATTGGAATGCATGTGGTATTTATACATGCACCTAGCATAATTTGGTCAACTTTATCCTCCCTCTTGGTCCCTGATCTCCATTCGCTTTCCATCCGCTTTTTTATTCCTTTTCTCTCTTTAGCCTTCACATGTGAGAAAACATTTGAACCTTGACTTTCTGAGTCTGGATTATTCACTTAATCTAATGTTCTCCAGTTCATTCATGTTTTATGGTTAAAAATCCAACAAAGTACACTAGTAGAAGTACTTAAGCATCAAATATAAATATATTATTTATTATTGACCATAGAATGCAGGGGAAAAAACTAGAAAAGCAAGGAAATCTCAGTGCCATATTTACAAATGTACTTCTCTGAAGCTTAAAAACAACCTCAATTTAAAAAGATAAATTAGATAATTTTTCAAATACAGTGGAAAAATCATGGAAGTATACATGATTGAGGTAGTTATAGTGCTGAAAGAGAAATACTATCATTCATGAGCTACTAATTCATCAAGATTCTCTTTCTTTGATGCATCAATGCACGGGTTAAGGGATCACTCTAATCTAGGCGAGTCCTGCACATTGAGGACACAAGAAAAATAGATAAGGGGCGGAATCTCCCATGAAGGATCTTCTAATCTAGAGGAGTTGCTGTTAGCATATCAATATGCATACAGATAAGAAACCTGTAATTGCTTTCAGAGTATTCTCAAAATATCTAAAACCCATCCAGGAACTAAGATGCTGACTGTATTCTGGATTAAGAAATGACTAACTTGAGAGAAAAAAATCAAGATACCAACAATTCAATAATTCTTCCTCCCATTCTCCACAGCACTTTTCTGACTGGTGTTGGTCCTAACTGGACAAGTGTTTCAAATAAACACAGCTAGGTCAACTTTGTTTCTTTAGTGGTTGCAAGAAGGAATAAATATCAACTGGCATATAGAAATCATCCTCCCAGCCAAAGACCCAGAGGTCTCACTGAATTATAGAAACTCTAAGGTTCTGACTTCCCCTGGGTCAGCTTGGTCCACAGGCTAACTAAATTTACACATACCTATGATTTTAAAGCAGTCTAGTTGCCCCAAATCTAAGTTTTCATAACCCTAAATTAAAACATTTTTCAATCTCAAAATAAAATATGAATACATTTACAAACTGAACCATATACTTTTAAGTGTGCCTGAGGGTATGTTGATTTTATCTATGTCTATAGCATTTATAACCTGTGCTAAACATCCTCATATTCTTTTTTTTCCCTTTTTTACTTTTTTGTTTTATTTTGGTTTGTCTTTATTTTAAACATAAATAGGAATTTCTTCATGGTAGAGCTAATTCTCCCTTTGTGTCTCAAACACCTTAACGTGCAGGGTACACGATAAAGTAACAGTAATGGATAGTCTATCATCTTTTTTACTTGTAGAATTTGAGTGGTAGATGCATATGTATGTATGTATTTGGCAAACATGTATACATGCCATGTGTAACAAAAATATATATACATATTTGATAAGTGAATTTAATCTCAAATACAATATAATAAACCCATCATTCAATTTCACTTTCACCATTGAAAGATACAGAATTTTCTATGGTATTATTGATACTAGATTCTTCAGTGGATACATCCCTTATATCTCCCAGTTATGCACCTTATCAATCAATAGCTCAACTTTATTTACGATTTTAAAATATCTCTGTAAATAATAGACATATTGTTGCACAACACAAAAATGAATAATATCCTTAAGCAAATAATTAATATCAAAAATACCCACTTACACCAGCATTATCTTAAATAATGTTGGTGTTTCTGGCTAGAGCAATAGAATAAGAAAAGAGAATAAGAATATAAAACATGAGAAATAAATGTAGAAAGAAGAACAAAATATCATTAATATTCATAGATGTATGATGCTTTCTCTGGACACAAAAGAGACAACATAAAAACAAAATCAATATAATTGTTCAATAAGGCTAATTACTATAAATGTAGAAATCCATTACTTACATGTGTGCAAATAATAGTCAATTAGAAGATAATGAAAACTGGATCATATTCACAAAACAGTATAAGGCTAAGAATGAACAAAATAGAAACTGGAGAGACAGAAAAGCAAACACTGCATGATCTCTCTCATGTGGAATCTAGAAAAGTTCATGTCATGGAAGTTGAGAGCAGAACTTGGTTACCAGAGGCTGGAGATAGCAAAGGGGAAGGAGGGATAGGGACTAGTTAGTCAAGGAGTACTAAGTTAAAGATGGATAGGAGCAATAAGTTTTGGTGTTCTTTTGCACAGTAAGGGGACTGCAGAGTGCCATAATGTACTCTACATTTCAAGAGGTGAAAAGAAAGTATTTTGAAAGCTTTCACCATAAGAATAATGATAAATATTTGAGGAAACAGCGATCTTTAACCTGATGATCCTGAATGGCAAAACTAACTTCTATATATTATAAAGGCAAAGTTTTCACATGTTAATATACAATTAATGCAATTCCAGTAAAACTTTCAACATGACTTTCTTTAATTTGATAGAATTTCCATGATAAAAGAAATTGTCAAGCTCTTTAGAAGGGCATATATGGAAAAAATTGTCCCACTAGATATCAAGAGTTACTAAAAGTACAATAATATCAGCATTCAAAAATTAGTTCATATATAGAATCCTAGGTCAATGGATTTTAAAACACTATATAACAAATAATACATGGATTAAAGAACTAAATAAGGATGGATATCAGGGTCAGCACAGTGCAGTGAGAGTTCCACACCTGGGATGCCAGCCCAGAGGGCTCCTGTGGGACCCCTCCATGGGGGTGGCTGGCACAGCATAAAAGCAGGAGTCTTCAGCACAGGAAGTGGGTACAGCGGACACTTGGGTCATCTGCTCCAGGAGGCCCAGCTCAGAGGGTGGGTTTAGCCCAGACGAGTTCCGGGAGAGTTCCAGGTCTGGGAGGTGGACACAGAGACAGACATAAGGCTCAGCTCAGTGCAGACGTGTGACAGTTCTGCACTTGGGACTTCTGCCCACAGTGCTCCCATGGGACCTCCACCAGGGCGGTCAGCACAGTGCAGAAGCAGGAGACTTCAGCATGGGAAGCAGACACAGTGGACACTTGAGGCTTCCATGCCAGGAGGACCAGCCCAGAGGCCAACTCTTACTCCAGCCTGGCCACAGCCCATGGTCTAGTGCTACTGAAGACTAGGAGTTGAGATATTGGAGACCTTCAGGGACACCACAGGTCTATAGTGGGGAAGCTGCAATACCTCAGATTCTCATGGATAGAAGGGAAGATACACGAACAACATGAGGAAAAGAAAGGGGAAGAAAGTGTCTCAAACAAATCTAGATGTTGCATCAACAGAATCCAGTGATAGTATGGCAGAAGAACTGTCAGAGGTAGTTCAGAATGTACATAATTAAAATGATCAGAGAAGAAAATGATGAGATGAAAGAGAAAATGCAGGAAATGAATGATCACACCAATCAACAGGTAAAAGAACAGATGCAGAAAGCAGAAGATCATTTCAATAAAGAGATAGAGATGTTGAAAAAACACCAAACAGAAATCCTTGAAATGAAGGAAACAATAAACCAAACTAAAAACTCAATAGACAGCATAACCAACAGGCTAGATCACCTGGAGGAGAGAACCTCAGACATTGAATACAAAATATTTAATCTTGAAAACAAAGTTGACCAAACAGAGAAGATGGTAAGAATTCATGAATAAAGTCTACAAGAATTATGGATATCATGAAAAGACCAAAATTAAGAATTATTGGGATTGAGGAAGGCACAGAGATACAACCAAAGGAATGAAAAATCTATTCAATGAAATAATATTAGAAAATTTCCCACATCTGAATAATGAATGGAAAATCAAATACAAGAGGCTTACAGGGCACCAAATGTACAAAACTGCAACAGATCAACACCAAGGCACATTATAATAAAGGACCTAACTTACGAAATAAAGACAGAATTTTAAAGGCTGCAAGAGAAAAAAATCAGATTACATTCAGGAGGAAACCAATACAGTTATCAGCAGATTTCTCAACTTAGACCCTAAAAGCAAGAAGGGCCTGGAACAACATTCTCCAAGCCCTGAAAGAAAATGGATGCCAAAACCAAGAATCTTATACCCACCAAAACTCACCTTCAGATTTGAAGATGAAATAAAATCCTTCCATGATAAACAAAAGCTGAAAGAATTTACAAATAGAAAGTCAGCACTATAGAACATTCTCAGAAAGATATTTCATAAGGAAGAAGTGAAGATCAACAATGTAAACCAGCATAGGGAGGAAGTACCCTAAAGGAATAGCCAAATAAAGGAGAAACCACGTCAAGTTAAAAACCAAAAATAAGCCAAAATGACTGGGAATACAAATCATACCTCAATAATAACCCTGAATGTTAATGGCTTGAACTCATCAATCAAAAGACATAGACTGGCAGATTGGATTAAAAAGAAAGACCCAACAATATGCTGCCTCCAGAGACACATCTCATAGAAAAAGATACCCACAGACTAAAGGTGAAAGGATGGGGAAAAACCTACCACATACATGACTCAGTAAAAAAGCAGGAGTTTCCATCCTCATATGAGAATGAGATAAAGTGGACTTCAAGCCAAAATTAGTTATATGGGATAAAGAAGGACATTTCATTCTCCTTAAGGGAAGCATAAATCAGCAAGTCATAACAATCATAAATATTTATGCCCCAAACAATGGCACATCCATGTACATCAATCAAATCCTTCTCAATTCCAGGAACCAAATAGACCACAACACAATTATACTGGGTGACTTCAACACACCCCTCTCACCATCAGACAGATCTTCCAAGCAAAAATTGAAAAAGAAACCTTAGAACTCAATAACACAATCACTAATTTAAACTTACCAGACATATATAGAATATTCCATCCATCAATAAGTGAATACACTTTCTTCTCAGCAGCCTATGGATCCTTCTCTAAAATAGACTATATGCTATGCCACAAAGCAGCCCTTAGTAAATGCAAAAAGATAGAGATACTACCTTGTATTCTATCAGATCATAATGGAATGAAATTAGAAATCAATGATAAAAAAAAAACAGAAGCTACTCCAACACCAAGAGATTAAATAATATGCTATTGAATGAGGCATCAATAATAGAAGACATTAGAAGGGAAATAAAAAATTCTTAGAGATCAAGGAGAACAATGATACAGTATATCAAAATCTCTGGGATTCTATGAAAGCAGTGCTAAGAGGAAAATTCATTGCATGGAGCGCATTCAATAAAAAAATGAAAAGTGAACAAATACATGACCTCATATTACAGCTGAAAGTTCTAGAAAAAGAGGAACAGTTCATCACCAAAAGTAGTAGAAGACAGGAAATAATTAAAATCAGAGAGAAATCAATGAAATTTAAACAAAAGAAACAATTCGGGCTTCAGGTGAGATTTACCCGGGAGCGGAGCGGTTTGCCGGCCCCAGCGAATTTGGGCCCGGTTGGCGCCATCCTCCAGATTCCCTG